>CM035156.1:84289365-84499887 GCA_020205615.1 Panax quinquefolius | reverse complement strand
GAGTTGTTCATTTAGGAATAGAAATACATATAATTAAATAAAATAAGACTTGACAAGTAATTCCATGTCTTATATTTAATTGGGACATTGTATGGTGGAAGGATTGAATTGTATTAAGAACTATTTACTCAAAGGTTCTTTTATGATTAATGTTGAAATCTATATTATCCGGAAAGTCGTTGATCGCTAGGGAGGCTTATCCCTATTGTAGAATAAATATTATTTATTTAAATAAATTATTTGTTTAATTTATTTATTTAAATGAGATTAGAATTGTTCTAATTGATTTATTCACAAGGTTTAATATGGAGAACCTAAAGGGTCACACCATAAAAGGAAGAATAATTATTTAAGAAGTTAATGGCATAATTGTAATAATATGTTAAGTATATTTAATTTAATCTATGGTGATAGAATAAATTAAATAGCTTAATATTTATTATTTAATATTTTAGAAATATTAAATATAAATTAATAAGAGGAGTCTTATTAATATTATTATAATTATTATTATTTTAATTTCTAAAAGGTTTAGGAATTAATTTAATATTAGTACTCTCATTTATTCCTAATTGGATTAGGAAAGAAAATTAGTTAAAGGAGTTTAATTAATTACCCCTAATAGGATTAGGAGCCCATTTAATTAAAAGAGTTTAATTAAATAAATAATAACTTATTTTAATTAAAATAGGGTTACATGATATCTTTATAAGAGCAAGTTTTATATTAGATATCTAATATAATCGTAATTCTAGATTTTGAGAGCACGCCTCTTTCTTATATGAGATAGGAAAAACTAGGGTTTGAGCCAACATCCTTTCTTCTTGATAATTATTCTTCTTTGGTGGATCACCTATAGAGGCCATACACTTGGGTGGCTTACATTGATCAAAGGAAGGAATCAACCGGAGATTCAAGGAGATCATGTGAGAAGTAGGAGGTGAACTCTGCACTGAGGAAGCTTCGTTTCTACAAGGGTATGATTTCATAATTTCTTATTCTTCGTTTAATTAATAATATGCATAAAGGATGATCCGGGTAATTGGTTTGTGAAAAATATTAAAATCTGATTTTATTTCACTTCCGCTAAATTTTGCAATTTGATTGCTACTTTGATTTTCATAAAACCTAATAGTCCTCACTCTGGCTGCTTGAAGATGATGATTCTGGAGTGCGAGAACGTGCTCTTTTGGGTGCCATTGAAGTTACTAAAGAAAAACCCTCAGAGAAGAGGAGAAATTGACTGAAGAAGATACGCTCTATATACTACCACCCTCAAACTTATTGTTTTCCACTATTCTGAAGACACCCTAATTAGATGAACGAGGATATGTATGAGAGGTTGAATGTGGGAAGGAAACCAAAGGCGTAGAAATTGGTGGGGTGAGGAGTTAATATTTTGAAAAGAAACCATTTTGAAGATATGAAGAGATAGAGGCGCCGGTTTGTGACAGAGAGATGGAGAGGCACACGTTTAAATGAAATTACAACTGATAAAAGAAGTGGAGTGGGACACGTTTTTAAAATGTTTAAATTTTTTTGCAACGGACTTCGGTAGCAAATGCATTAAAGTGTTTAAGTCATTGATGAATGTGGTAGCTACCGCTATGGCGCTTGTTGTGGATAAGCATGTAAAGAGCGCAAGCGTCTTTGTGAACCGAATCTGAAAGAAGCATGGCAAGCGCTCCATATATGTATTAATTCAACTGTCTAAGTACAAGACCGTCTCTGCACCTTAAAGTGAATTGAGCTGCACTTGAAGTATTATTAAGTAGCCATTGACACTCTTCAACTAACCTGCATATAAAGGATTTACAAATATGAGGTATACCAATTCCTCAAATCAAAATATATACTAAGTAACATGTATATCCAAAAATATTCTACATGTTATTCCTAACCAAAATGTTATGTGCATTCAACTCTAACAAAACTTGTGTAAACAATTTAATACTCTCAAGAATTAAACATGAAGATGAGAAATAGACATGATTCACAAAGAATTAAACAAGAGGAGAGAAGAGAAAATAATGGGATGCCTCCCATTGAGCGCTAATTTATAATCAGTTAACTTGACTATCTCTGCTCTGATCATGTAGTAGAAAGAATTGATGTGACCTTCTGCCTATCAACCTCACCACCAAAATAATTCTTAAGCCGCTGTCAATTGACCATAAAGGGCTTATCTGGGAACTTATCAAAAATCTCAATTGCACCATGTGGATATACCTTCTTCACAGTAAAAGGCCCTGACTACCTCGACTTAAGCTTCCCTAGGAAGAGTTTGAGTCTAGAATTAAACAATAATACTTTTTGCCCCGGTTCAAACACCCTTTCCATAATCTTACAGTTATGCCATCTCTTCAACTTTTCCTTGTATAGTTTGGAGTTCTCGTAGGCTTGCAATCTAAATTCGTCTAATTTATTAAGTTGGAGTAGGCGTTTCTCTCCTACTGCCTTCAAGTCAAAATTCAGCTTCCTTATTGCCTAATATGCCTTGTGTTTGAGCTCCATGGGAAGGTGACAAACCATTCCATATACAAGCTGAAACGGTGACATTCCCAACGCTGTCTTATAAGAAGTCTTGTAAGCCCATACAACATCATCTAGCTTCAATGACAAGTCCTTCCTTATGGGATTCATGATCTTTTCTAGAATTCTCTTTACTTCACGATTCGGTACCTCTGCTTGGCCATTAGTTTGGGGGTGATAAGCTGTAGCAATTTGATGACTCACCCCATACTTGGCCAACAGAGCTGTGAACTAACGATTAAAAAAATGGCTGCCCTCATCACTAATAATGGCCCTCGGAGTCCCAAACCTCGTGAAAATGCTCCTTTGTAAAAACCATAGAACCACCTTAGCATCATTAGTTGGAAGAGCTGCCACTTCCACCCACTTGGATACGTAGTCGATTGCCAATAAAATATACATGTTCCCACATGATGAAATGAAGGGCCCCACGAAGTCTATCCCCCAAACATCGAAAATTTCTACTTCGAGGATTGTATTCAAGAGAATTTCATTTCTCTTAGATATGTTCCCGACTCTCTAACATCTATCACATTTCTGAACAAAACTATAAGCATCTTTAAAAATTATCGGCCAATAAAATTCTGCTTGCAAAACTCTAGTCGTTGTTCTTTCACCACCATAGTGACCTCCATACAATGACGCGTAGCAATCCGTTAAAATACCCTCTGTCTCGCTATATGGGATACACCTCCTTATCATTTGATCAGCACATTGTTTGAACAAGTACGGTTCATCCCACATAAACCACTTCACATCATGTAGAAACTTCTTCTTTTGATAAGCAATCAAGTTAGAAGGGATTATCTTGCTCACTAAGTAGTTAGCATAGTCTGCGAACCATGGAACTTCACCTTTCACCACAAATACCTGCTCATTTGGGAAAGACTCATTGATCATAACCTTGTCATTTGCATCATTTTCTTGATTTTCCAATCTAGATAAGTGGTCCGCCACTTGATTCTCAGTCCCTTTCCTGTCCTTGATTTCTAGATCAAATTCTTGCAACAAAAGTATCCACCTGATTAAACGAGGTTTGACATCTTTCTTTGCCACCAAATATTGAATTGCTGCATGGTCTGTGTACACTATCACCCTAGTCCCAAAAAAATACGCACGAAACTTATTGAATGCATACACAACTGCTAAAAGTTCCTTCTCTATGGTGGTGTAATTCAACTGGGCATCAGTGAGGTTCTTGCTCACATAGTAAATCATATGGAATATCTTATCCCTACGCTGGCCCAAAACAGCCACCACAACAAAGTCACTAGCATCACACATCAATTCAAATGGAAGGTCCCAATCTGGTGCTGTAATCACCGGTGCTATAGTTAACTTTTTCTTCAAATGATCAAATGCAGCCAGGCATTCTTTATCAAATTAAACTGTGCATCCTTCTCCAATAAACTGAAAAGTGGCTTCGTAATTTTTGAGAAGTCCTTTATAAACCTAAGGAAGAAGCCTGTATGCCCTAAAAAACTGTGAACACCTTTAACAGAAGTAGGTGGAGGCAAATTCTCAATGGTCTCTAACTTGGCCCTGTCCACCTCTAATCCTTTCTTTGAAACCTTGTGTCCTAATATTATACCTTCTTGTACCATAAAATGGCACTTTTCCCAATTTAGAACTAAATTTGTTTCGACACATCTCTTCAACACCATCACTAAATTTTCCAAACGCAAATCAAAAGAATCTCCAAACAGTGAGAAATCATCCATGAAGACTTCAACATTGTGCTTCACCATATCAAAAAAAATTGCCATCATACAGCTCTGAAATGTGGTCGGGCATTGCACAACCCAAGAGACATCCTTCTGAACGTGAATGTTCCGTATGGACAAGTGAAAGTTGTCTTTTCCTGGTCTTCTGGAGCTATCATAATCTGATTATAACCTGAGTACCCATCCAGAAGGCAATAGTAGTTGTGACCTACTAGTTTGTCCAACATCTGATCAATGAACGAAAGTGGAAAGTGGTCTTTCCTTATAGCTTTATTAAGTTTGTGGTAATCCATACACACTCTCCACCCCATCACTTTCCTGGTTGGTATCCGTTCATTGTTCTCGTTAGAGACTACAACCATTCCCCCTTTCTTCGGCACACACTATACCGGGCTCACCCAAGAGCTATCTGAGATCAGATATATTATTCCTGCGTCTAGCCACTTCAGAACTTCCTTCTGTACCACTTCCTTCATAATCGAATTTAATCTCCATTGTTGTTCCACTAAAGGTTTACTATCATCTTCTAGTAAGATCTTGTGCATATAGAATGGTGGGTTGATCCCTTTGATATCTGCTATGGTCCATCTAATGGCGGATTTGAACTCTTTTAGAACTCGTAGCAGCTTTTCTTCCTGGCAAGATGTTAGTGTAGAAGAAATAATAAAATGTAACTTTGAACCCTCATTTAAAAATGCATACCTTAAGTGGTTTGGAAGAGGTTTCAGTTCAAGTTCTGGAGGTATCTCAAGAGATGGCTTGAGTCGTGTTGTTATTTCTCTAGAAAGCTTAAGTGGCTTGATCAGAGTCTTGAATTTTCTAAACTGTAGAGCTGTGTCATGTATTTGAACAAATTCAACAATCTCATCATCCTCCATTTCTGAATCCCCCAATATCTCACCTTTTAAAGGCTCTTTTTCCACCAAATTTCCAACTTCATCATTCAACATCTTGTCTCCCATATCAATCCTAAAACATTCTTCTTCGTCATTAGGAAACCTCATAGCCTTGAACACGTTGAAGGTGACTTCTTGATCATAAACCCTCATTATCAACTCACCTTTCTGAATATCTATCAAGGTTTATCCCATGGCTACGAAAGGTCTCCCTAGAATGATTGGTATATTTCTGTCTTCTTCGTAATCCAAGATGATGAAGTCAACTGGGAAGATGAATTTATCCGCTTTAACCAATACATCTTCTACAATACCCCGTGGATAAGTAACGGATCTATCAGCAAGCTGTAATGAAATGTTTGTCAGCGTTGGAGCCAATAATCCCAACTAATTAAACAATGACAGAGGCATCAAGTTGATGTTTGCCCCTAAATCACACAAGCATTTATTAAAACATGTCTTTCCAATTGAATATGGTATTGTGAAGTTGCCCGAGTCCTTTAGCTTCAGAGGTAACTTATGTTAAAGCACCACACTACACTCTTCAGTCAAGGATACAGTTTCAAAATCATCTAATTTTTTCTTCCTTAATAAGATTCCCTTCATGAACTTTGCATAACTTGGAATCTGTTCTAATGCTTCGGTGAAGGGTATATTTATTTGTAGCTTCTTGAACACCTCCAAAAACTTGGTAAATTGCTTATCCTCCCTTTGTTTCTGCAATCTTTGTGGATATGGAACATGGGGGGTGTACAGGTGGTGGTTTAGTAACTGGTTTCTCAGGTAACTCTTCACTATTCTCCTCCACTTCTCTTTGTTTAGAACCTTCTTTTATCAAACTCTCATCAGAACCAACTTGCTCCAGGCGCGGCCGCACGGTTTCCCTTTGTATAAGTGGTGCGAGCGCGCTATCCTGTAAACCTGCAGTCTGCTTCCCTGATATAAGTGTAATTGTCTGATATTGCTCCTTTCCTTCCCTTCTTGGATTTGCTTCTGTCGTACTTGGCAAGGTCCCTTGTGGTCTATTATTCAACATATTGGCCATTTGACCCATCTGAGTTTCCAAATTCTTTATAGCCACAGTTTGGCTCTTGATCATAACCTTTGTATTCGCCATGTACTTGAGCATCATCTAATTCATTTTTGACTTCTTTTCTTGTTGAGGTACAGGTGGTTGATGGTGCTGTTGTTGTTGTTGGAATCTAGGAAGGTAGGGTGGTTTGGATGCATATTGTTGGTGAGATGGTTGTGATTGGTATTTAGACTGAAATTGTTGATTTTGTTGGTGTTGATTGTTGTTTTGATTATTGTTCCAGCCAAAATTGGGATGGTTGTAGTTGTTGGGGCTATAAGCATTCTAAATCTGAATCTGATTCTTCTGATAATTACACATATATTGTACCGATTATGAACTAATAGCACACTGGTTGATTTGATGTGACCCCGCACATATCTCACATACATAAGCAACTGACTTCAATTTATTTTCTGCTAAAGAATCAATCTTCTTCACCATAGATGCCATCTGAGCTGAAAATTGTGTAATGGCGTCTACCTCTAACATCCCCGCAACTTTAGGTTGTGGCATTCTAGCCATAGGATTCTGAAAATCATTTACTGCCATTGTCTCGATGACATCATAAGCCTCTTTATAACTTTTAGCCCATAAGGCTCCTCCAACTGCAACATCTACTATCGACCTTGACTGCCAACCCAATCCATTGTAAAAAGTGTTGATAACTATCCAATCCGGTATTCCATGATGGGAACATTTCCTTAGCATTTCTTTGTAGCGTTCCTAGGCTTCGTACAATGATTCACCCCGCTGTTGTTCAAACTGGGAAATTGCAGTCCTTATTTTTGTCGTCTTAGCCATTGGGAAAAATTTGTCTAAGAACTTCTGTGCTAAGTCCTCCCATGTCGTGATAGAACCCGATGGCAAAGAGTGGAGCCAACATCTAGCCTTGTCCCTTATAGAAAATGGGAACAACCTGAGCCTAATTGCATCTTCTGACACCCCATTGTACTTGAAGGTGTCACAAATCTCTATGAAGCTCAACAAGTTTTCGTTTGGGTCATCTGTAGCATTACCCCCAAATTGGACTGATCTCTGCACCATTTGTATATTGTAGGGTTTAATTTCAAAGGTATTGGCTGCTATAGCTGGCCTCACGATGCTCGACTGCAACTCATTGATCTTAGGCATCGAATAGTCCCTTAAAGCTCTATGCTCTTCACGCGGCTCTTCTTCCATGTTGGATGATGAAGTCTCAGTGATTACTTGTGTATTCTTACATGCTCTCGCCTTCTAAGCCCTACCCTTGATGTTATCCTGTGCAGGTATCAACTCAGAATTTGTCGATCGCGTGTGCATAAAATGTACACAAGTAACTGAGATACAAACAAAAATAAAATAGAAATAAGATAAGAATAGATTTGTCTAAGTCAAACAAATTTAGTTTCAGTTGATGACGACAGTAATTAAAATAAATGCCTTTCCTCGGTAACGGCGCCAAAAACTTTTTGCCTCCATTTCAGTTAAACAAAACAGACTCTAACTCATGCAAGTATACACGGGTCAACAAGTAGTACAGAGTGAGAAAGTGTCGATCCCACGGAGAAAGGTGAATAAATATAAATTATCATGCAACAACCTAATCACTATATCTGTATGCTTAAACGATCAATTTATAAGTAAATTTGTTCTCTAAATTAATTATCAACACAAAAAGAATAATTACTAAGATGAGGTAATCAAATTGGAGAGATATGGGATTCTAATATCATTTAATGCTTTATCTAAAATGCATGCCTTATGTTATGTCTACTTATTCAATATGGAAAGCTAGTCGAAAGCACAAAAGTGGAACATAACCATCTTTCAATGAACTATGTCCAATTTACATAAAATCCAAAATTGATAGAATTCATGTAAGCATCACAATTACCAAACCCATTATATGTCTATGTGAATTTACATCAATAATGATGTAAGCACATGCTTTCTTAATGACTACACATGGTGAACCGGTATATGCCTATCCGGGTCACTAATCACAAAACCTAATTCAAATAAGTCTCATGAACATATACCAACTTGGTCTAATATATACTTATATTTCATTTTCCAATTCCATACAAGCAATTAGTATGAATGGTGATCAATCATTCAACATTTTAGCACAACCATGATGGACATTCCAATATTAAACATACAACATCAAAATCAGGCATACACGTATAGACTATTCATTAAAATCCATTAAAATCCCATAATGGAAGTTAATTCATTTCTGAATCAACAGCCATTACGGGATTCAAGAAAAACATGGAAATAAGAAATACGAATAAAAGATATAAGAGAAATGAGAGATCAAATATGATAATCCCTGCTGCAAAGTCTGTTTCCAGGCTTGTTCAAATCCACAATCTTCACCAGAATGAAAACTAATATTTACAAGCAATCATCTAAAGAGAGAAGCTCAAAAAATTAAGGAAATGCTAAAACTCTCTCTAGAGAAGATAAAACCTAATAATAGTAATGAAAACTATAAAATACGTCTCTGGTAACCAACCAAATCGTCAAAAGATAGCGAACATGCTCTAACATTTCAAATTACAAAATTTAGCATTTTAAAATAATTATGACGGTAGCGATTCGGCGTGGCCTTTATCTCATAGGACTGGGACACGATCACGATACGTGGTCGTATATAGGCTTTTTTCTTATAGTGATCACCGGTAGAAAGTGGTTTCAGTTTTTTTTTATTATTACCATAATAGTAATAAAGTAGAAAACTTTTTATATAAAACAGACTACTTTTTATATTATATATAAAGTTATTTGTTTTATTATATTATAAATAGAATATATTATATTTTATATAAAGTGTTTGTTTTATTAGAATATTTTATTGCTCTGTAATGAATAGTAAAAAGTAGATTTTTGCGCGAATTCCCGTGACTTTACCCGTGAATCTTTCTAATGTGCATCCGTGAATTGTTTAAATAGTGCCCTGCCATTCTCCTATAAATAGGATGCTTAGTTAAGAAATGAAAATCACACCAGAATCAGAGAATTCTTCTTCTATAATATTTTGCACATTTCTTTCTAGTATAAGGATACATTGAGTGTAAAAAATAGTGCAAGTTTTCTTCTAGAATATCTCCGCTATACCAGTCAGATTTACTCTCTTTTTAAGGTAAGAGACATTATTTTCATTCAATATTCGTAAGAAATATTATTTCTTTCATACTCTGTAGTATGTAAGTAATATTATTTTGTTTCATATTCCCAACTCTACATTTATTTTGATAAGTGTTGCTTCTATACTCCTTGAAATTAATAGAATATCCTTGAATTTTGCGCTTCATCTAGTATCGTCTCACTGAAATATTTTTCTGAACTTTTTATCAAATTTTAATCTTTTCATGTCGAGGTACTATTCACAGGATACTATTCACCCGGGGTACTATTCATGGGGTACTATTTATGACAAAATTGGTTTCTTTTCTGTCCAAATTATTTTTAATACATGAATATCATTCTCTAATTTTACTCCATAATTAATTATCTTGTTAACAATTTGGACAATCTTAAACCCTGGATAAATTGAATTATAAATCTTTAATATTTATCCTTGATCTCACTTGATTGAATTCTTATATTATTGTCATCATCCTCATGCTTATATTGTGGTGAAAGTCATCTTTGGCCCATAGTGAATAGATAGACTATTGATTGGTATGATTATGACCAAGAATTATATATTGGTATAATCATGACCTGTAATGTTACAGACAAATGATGTGGTGAAAGTCCTCTTTGGCCCGTAGTGCATAGATGGACAGTTGTTTGGCATGATCATGACCACTGGTGATATTAACGTATATCCTTGGCACGTAGTGCATGGATAATTCGATGACGTGGATTATTTATTGAGTTGTGTTATAGAGATAAAATATTGATGATAAAATTTTAAATCATAGAAGATAGTAGACATCATTCTCTGCTTGACTCTTCTAATGGATTGCTTGTTCCGCTGGAGTTGTTGATCTAAACTTGTTGTCTATTGTATTCTATCAGTTTTTACACTGTTGAAGACTATGGATAATTTATTCTACATTATCTTAGTCATAATATTCTTTACTGGGCTAGTTGAGCTCACCTTTTTCTTTCATTATTCTCTTCAGGAAATGAGAATATAGCTGGGACTAGTCGGGGAATGGAGTGATGGTCCAAGATAGTGGCTATAGTAGTCCTCACTATTCTATAAAATAGTGTGATAATAATTATAATGAGGACTTATTTTGAGTTTGTGATATTGTCTACGAGATAATATTTGTATTAAAACTCACAATTTATGGTTTGTCGTATTTTGCACGACAGTTAATAATTGTATAATTGAATTTGTATTTAAATTTTGTACCATGTATTTGGCGACTCATAATGGGTTGTATGGACCTATTTTAGGGGCGTCACAGTTTCCCAATATGAAAAAGAACTAAGTAGCGTTTACTTAGTTTCCTACTAATAAAATAAAATAAACTGAGCAGCATTTACTTAGTTTTATAATACTAAATAAAATAAATTAAAATTTCCTAAATAATAAAAAATAAAATTTAATAAATTAAAGTAATAAAAAATTATGTTAAATAAATTAAATTAAATTAAATATATTAATTAAGTGACCCTTTTAATATACAAAAAAACAAGAAACCTAACAAGAATCAAAAGCCTCATAACCACGATCAATGAATTTAGGCCTCATGAAAACCTAAAATCATCACGATTGAGGATTAATAATAAAACAATGACCACCCAGAAAACTAAATAATTTAAAATATACTGAATAATAGAACAACTACAGTTAATGTGACGCCCCCAAATTCGAGTCTCAAACACCTGGACCTGGTCATCGCAATCCAATACAAACATCCACCTCTAAACAACATACAATAACTAAATGCGGAATATAATAAATATATGTTGTTCATTCAAAAGGTGTTACTAGTCCCAAGGTCTGAACCTTAATACAACTTACAAATATACCCTAGTACAATAATTAGAGTTCAAATAACATTAACAGTTAATGTAACTAGCATGAAACAAAAGTACTGATACTAGAAGTCTATTACTTCAACTTCTCCTTGCCCTTGCCTGAGGTCTTGGGCTTAACTACAATAATATTCATGATATAACAAGGATGAGCAACTAGTTTACTCAGCAAGTTTAAGTACAACAAGAATATATATATCATGAATGAAATGAATATCTGGAAAGATTTAATATCTCAATAATAGAAGCAAGAGACAACAGGTGCTTTTAGAATATCAAGTAGTTAAGTATACTATGAACAACTTCCAAGGGAATCAATAGCTAATTGACCTCTTGGTTACTGGCTCAGAATACGTACTCGAGGGGATCAACCTCTCGTACACTATGTATATGCATAACATTTAACTCTATGGTGTGTATCTTATATTAGATACGTGGGGTACTCCCCTATAATAAGGGGTGTTCACTTCAGTCTAAGAATTCATACAATCAAATGACTTGGATATCTTTTATAAATGATTTTCATGCAATTGTCTGACTAAACAAGGGTTCAGACTCAAACTTCCACAATTCATGAATTATAGAACTTTTAAATAAGGTACAGGTCAAACACTGTACGAATTCAAATGCACTCAGTGTGAATATCAAATGATGTGGAATAATTTTACATAATTAAACCACTTAGCACATGCTTGAGAATTAAAACTCGAACACAAATAAAGTACTTGCGAAAAGTAAAGTATTGGTATAGGCAATAATTGCGAATATTCATTAATAATCATAGATGTGGAATAATCAACAATAATTATCCACTAACATGCTGAAAATAACAACTTGAATTTGAGTTAGGGAACTTTCCTTGTATGTAGTCTACTGCTATGAAAATAAATATATTCCGGTTAGCAGTCTATCGACCTTCCTTCGAAAGACATATAATTGACCTTTTGATTAGCAAAATCATATATCATTGCTCTATATTAAATTACCTAATATTTAGTCACACAGTTAAATATTAGTTATTACATTAATTTCTTAGTAAAATTATTACCCTTGATAATATTACTATTGCATAAACATTATCCTAAACTCGTCCAATATTATTACTTTTAATAATATTTTACTTACTCCTTAGTATTATTAATCAACTAATAATAATTTATTCGCTTACTAATATTATTAACATTTTAATAATATTTTATTCATGTATTAATATTATTAATCATTTAATAATATTTTATTTTTTTACTAATGTTATTATATTTTAATAACATTTAATTTTGAATATTATTAATTATTTAATAATATTTTAATCATCTAATAATACGTAAATATAATATTATTAATTTTTAATAATATTTTAATCTAATATTACTAGTTATTTAATAATATTTTAATCATTTATAAAAGTTTTAATATAATATTATTAGTCATCTAATAATATTTTAAATAAATTTTAATTTCGGTATTCTTACTTATTTAAAAATATCGATTCTAATATTATTAATATCATAATAAAATTTTAATAATTTATTATGTCAATAAACAATTTATTCTAATTGTTCACCATTTATTAAACCACTTATTTAATACCCATAAAAGACCATAAATAATAATTCTTATTATAAATTACCAAGATACTCTCAAATAGTCAGAATACTATATATTAGGAGTATTCAAGCATTAAAATCACATTTTCCTTATTTATGACATCATTTAACTATTTATTTCCTTTTATTCACAACTTCATCATTTTTAGGAAAAATACCAAATTGATTCCAAAAACTCTTCTTTACCGGATTTGAACAGTGTATAACCTAATAATGATTCCCAAATTTTCCTGGAATTTTAGAACTTGTTTTACTATCTTTAAAGTGCCTAAAACACCCGGATCTTATTACATTTTTAATAAATTAATTTTTGCCCAGAAAATTCTGAAATTTTCAAAGGATGCTCTCATAACATATAATAACTCACTATAAAAATTTCAGATGTTTTGCAGTTATAAACAATGAATTATTCGGGTTTTCTTTTTAAAGAGTCCTTTACGGTAAAGACCATTCCTCCCATTCCATGTATCAAAACGTGTTCGTTCTTTTTTCTACATATAGATAACTCATCAAGGTACCACCCTGATTTTTACCAGAATTTATAAAGTGCAGAAAGTTGATGAAACTGCCCTTGGTAGCAAGTGAATAGAAATTGTCCACTAGTTTTGTTTTATAATGGACTATTTTGGCTCCACCAGCCACCATGGCTGGAAAAATCAGTAGTTTGGGGTTCTACCACTTGGGTTTACTAGGTAACTTACATATCTAGCACCACCCTTTGACGGATCACAAATCAGAGGTGTAGATCTCAAGTTATAAAGGATCCAAGTGAAGAAAAAGCTAGGGTTTTCACCCTTAAGGAACATAAGTTCATTTTCTTCCTTTGGATCGTTATTCTAACACTCAAGATGCTTATATCCTTACATGAAGTATATGGATTTAAGGGTTTTTGAGTCTTAGAGCAATACCCCTCAATAACCTTGAAAACAAAACAAATAAGAAGAGAAGAACTAGATTAGAAGCTCACCTTGATTTTCTAGCTATTCTCCTTGATCAAAATAGTGTAGGAACTTAGGATGCTTAAGAGCTTGCAACCCCTCTCTGTTTTCTCTCTTTGTTTTTTTCTTCTTTCTTTTTAACTTGGAAGAGAATGAGATGGAATGGAAATGAAATGAGATGAAATGACGGTATTAGTATATTAGTATAGATATAAAATCTATATCTATACTAATATCTCCCATACTTCTTTTAACCATTGGGCGAATACCTTTATCTCTTCTTTTAGGTTTGTATGTAATCTAGACTAGGATTTCCCACTAATGGGAGCTTGATACACATGTACTTTGTGTAAGAGCTTAAGATAAAAAGAGATTAGTTTACCACTTATGGAAACTTAAGTATCAAATCAACTAGCCATTTTTTCTTTATTTTTTATGCCCAATTTGATTAATCAAATGCCTAAAATGTCCTTAAATAATTTGGCTAGGGATTGGTTCTTTAATTTAATTCCTTTGGGCTTCCTAATTAATTATTTGGGTCATGTGAGTAACATAGTACATTACTTTTGTTCTCTCTTACCCTAATTGTTTATTTAGTGTTTCTATCCCCATCTTTTAGAATTTAAATACTTACTCATGACCCTTTAACTTATAACCTAATTAGGTTTAAAATAAATAAGAAATTGAGATGAATAAAATTAACCTCTTAGGTTAATATATATTTTAAATACTAACATTTCTTTAATACCATAACCCTTAGGTTATTTAATTACCTCACCTAATGTATAATTAGGTTATGTGGCTTCCTTTTTTAATTCAATTCATATATAATAGTATATATATATATATATATATATATATATATATATATATATATATTTAGTTAGCTATACTCCTTCCGCATATGTCATCACATATTTAATCACTACATGACACAAAATTTTACAATATCAATAATATACTTACAAAGGGACTTAAAATTCTTGGTTATTACAGTTAATCTAGAGGATTGAAAACAACAAAATTCCCCATGCATTTGACCGCTGAAACCTAACAGAGATTCCAAGCTTTAGGAGGGTATTTGTTCAAAAAGATATATAATATATAACATATGAAAAATGAAAGATTAAAAGGAGGCATAGTTGTTAACTGTGAGTAAAGAAAAAGCATAGATACTTATAAGGAAAGCAAGACTAGTTACTACTTATTCATTTTATCTACGATCACAATTACTATGCTTGAAATATATAAGCCAAAACCTATACAAGATACTATGTAATATTAAATCTATAGAGCAATCAATTCATCATTTTTAGTTGATATACATAGAAAAACACTAATACCTTTGTCAAGAACAAAACTAAATTAATACCTTTATAACTCTATTACTCTAAAGTTTTGATCTTGCATCACGATCGAATCCTCTAATCAAGAACAAATAATTCAGCTGTAATAAATGAAAAGACACAAAGACAGATTCATAGACACAAAAGCAGAATATTTTACCTACCTATATGCAAAAAAATGATGTAGACTTGTCCCAATGCATATGCAGACCATGCATGATGCAATGATTCATATTCCACCCCTATGAATCTATTGTCTTTAGGCTGGTACAGATGTCTTTAGGAATCTATGTATGCCATGTTTTGATTCATTTAATTCATTTCAATCACCAGAACACTATCGCAAGGAAAATCATGGTTGTCATGTGTTGGTAGACGAATGCCATGTTTTGAACTTATACCTTTCATTTTAAGCAACTGATTATTCATCCGATAAGTATTTAATCACTTCTATCAATAATCTTTCAATCTGCTTTCTCTCTTTCAAACCAAAAATCTAGAATTTCTTAGTAATTTTTAAATATTCAACTAAAATAAAAAAATTTACATCAACTTTACATTTTGAAAAAGTTTCATATTGACTTTTCTTTTTTAATTGAAAAGTAAATATGCTTTTTCGTATTTTCTCATTACATGTATTTGGTCAAGCTTGTTGTCTTCTTAAACTACTATAAAAGTAACTTGTTACATAGTTGAAGCATATTTGCAAGGTTATATGTATTGATAACCTTACAAATATGTTAACCACATTAATTGAACTAGCTAGCAAGGGTTATTCGATAGCAGTTGCAAGGTGTAGGAGCAACATAAATTGGCATCAACATGGTATTATGCAACTTATCACCCCAACTCATTGTGAAGAAAGCATTAATTGCCTTAGCTTTCTTCACAATCCCGCCCCGTAACTGCATTTTAGGACATTTATAAGTTCTCCCCTCCCAAATTCATCTTCCCACTTAAAATTATTATATCTTTTATCCTGTAAAAACCTCATAAATTACACTGAACTCCATATGAATTAACAAACAAGAGTAACTAACCAAGTATATGTAGAACTTGTGATTAGGATTCTTGGAAGTTTTAGAGGTTTTGTGCGGGCAATGAATACATCAACGAGGGCAAAGAAAGGAAGGTAGAGAATACTCTAATCCATCACCACTCTTTATGAGTTAAGGTCAACTCTTTATGGGACATCAACGACTTAGAATATTCTTTGCGGTCCATTCTTGGTCTCGTTGTGGTATCCGTTTCCCTCTCAAAACCTCTAGAACTTTCAAGAATCATAATCGCAAGTTCCACACTTATCTGGTTAGTTTCTCTTGTTTGCTCATTCATATATATTTTAGTGTAATTTATGAGATTTTTACATGATAAAAGATGTAATACTTTTAAGTGGAAAGATGAAGTAGAGAGGGGAGAACTTATAAATGTCCCAAATTACGATTGCGGGAAGGGATTGTGAAGAAAACCAACATAGTTAATGCTTTCTTCAGAATGATTTGGGTGATAAGTTGCATAATATTATGATGATGCCAACTTATATTGCTCATGCACCTTGCACCTACTGTCGAACAACCCTTACTAGTTCAACTAAGGCGGTCAACATATTTGCAAGGTTATAAATACATATAACTCTTATTTTGCTTTAATTATGTCAACAAGTTACTCTTTATAGTACTTCAAGAAGGCAGCAAATTTGACCAAAGGCGTGTAATGAAAGTATACGAAAAACATATTTACTTTTCAATTGAAAAAGTAAAGTTAATATGAATCTTTTTCAAAAAGTTGATGTAAATTCTTTTATTTTAGTTGAATATTTAAAAATTACTAAGAACTACTAGATTTTTGTTTTTAAAAAGAGAAAACATACTGAAATATGATTGGTGAAAGTCATTAATTACTTACTAGATATATCTTCTAGTGCTTAATGAGAGATGTAAGGTCAAAAAAAGACTTTGGTTACCCTACTTACGGAGGCTTATGGTCCGTTTCTGAATCTTCCCTCGACTACTCACCATAGGCTTTTAGTTCGCTACATGTCATAGCAGAGATGCTTCGTCTTCCCCATGCCCATTATCATTACTTAGGTATATTTTGCATGACTTATACTTATAGTATATATATTCTCACAAGTCATATCAGTATTAACACAAATAGTATATATATTTATGGGTTTTATTCTTTTGTTACAGGCCCGACGTACTAATTTGGATGATGATGCATAAATAAGCTTGTATTGTACTAGAGATTAAGATATATGCAGCTTATATTTTTGTATTCATTCTTTTATATTGATTGGTTCATATTAGACGAGGATGACATTTGTACTTAGTTGGTTTGTTTATGTTTATATAGTTTATATTGTGTAGGTTTATTTGTTTACATGGATGGATGTTTATATATACTGCTCTGTGTTAGTTTATTTGTTTGCATAGATAGATGTTTATATGGATCTTTATATATACTATTCTGTGTTGGGATATAACGCGAGTACAAACAGGTACATTTTTTTTGGAAAATCCTCAAAATAGACAATTTTTTTTTAAAAAATCAGTATCAGCGACCGTATGCGGTCGCTAAAACCTATCAGCAACCTCTGATGACTTGAGGGTGTTAGCGATCAATGCGATCACTATTTCTTGTCACTGACACGTGGGCCATGTCACCATTCAGACTTGACTCAACATGACTCAGCTTAGCGACGGAATCGACCGCAATAGGGAGTCATGGATACATCGATCGCTAACATTGGTCATCGGTGTCCACCCGACGACCAGATTATTTGCGACCAAAATCATCGACCACAGTCGGCCACTGATACATATCTACGACTGAATGCGGTTGCTGACAATTAGTAGCATATAAGTATTTTTCTTGTAGTGTATATGTGACGCCCTCAATTCCTGTAACGCCCCGAAATTCAGTCTATCTTCATACCCGGATTTTGTACGTCACGGTCCCACTTCTTTCCAAACATACATCATTATATACTGAAATATAACAACATACATTCTCAATTCCCAGGTTCTAATACCTTATAACCTCGTTCATTACAAATAATGATAATTACATTATTCTTTTCATCTTACATGAATGACTTTCATCCGCCACCAAGGATACATAACAGTTCATTATTTTTTTTTAATGTCGAAGCCATACGGTTCGTTATATTCTAAGACTGGTTGTTCATCACAACTGCGTTGCGTTTACGTTCTTTGTCTTTTAATCCCGTTTGACCTTTCCGTTCAATCTTCCTTAAAGATTTAAATCACTTGATTAAGAGTTACATTACATGAACTACACGTTCAATAGCTTTTGTTACACTTTCCCCAGGATTTGGGCAGTTAAAAGCTCATTACTGGGCCTTGCCCTACACACCGGTGACAATGACACTGGGTCCCCCTTTACACTTCTCATTTGCTGCATCAAGCCATTTGGCCATGACGTCACCACCTTCGCACTATTTCGCGCTACGATGCGAGTTTGCAGTGCCCAGATCCCCGGTCTAGAGTTGCAGCGCCACCTTACAAGGCATGGCTGGCGCTGCGGTGCCAAGCCCTAAATCTTGAAAAAAAATTCTAAGTCTTTAATTATTTTGAGATGCTTACTTTTCGATTCCATAACTTCTTCGTTATAACTCGGAAAGAGGTTTTTCCAAAGCCATTCTCTTCCTTTTCTTACGTACTTCAATCCCCCCCAGACATAACTTTGTTCTGAATCCGTTAACATGCCTTTCGATTAGCTTAATCTTCGTCCTTCGTTCGTTTTACGTTTTTAACGTTCTTCGTTCGTTCGTCCGTAATTCGGTCATCCGAACTCGGAACTCGTTCGTTCTTGAGTCCATGACTCACGTTTTCTACGTTCTCTAACTTTCTTATGAAACCCTACACCTTCGGGTTCAATTACACACTTTCTAATTCTTGTTCATCTTTCACAAAATTTTTGCTATAACTTCGTTATAGCTACATTTTAATCCTTTCTTCATGAACGTTTCTATCATTTCTAACCAAGCAATAAGCATCTAACTTATACACGATGGTTTTAAACTTATTCATCAACAACAATTATCCTATGATGGTTTTAAATTTGTCCATCAACAACATTCTTCGCGTGTTCTTCGCATTCTTCGTTCGTTCGTCATTTTTAATCGATATTCTAATTACGATTTTACTTTTTCTTGGAATTTGATGTTATAAAACACCATTCCTTACTTATTTCACAGAATTATTTATATGATTCTTTCAGATCATTCAAATTCATTACGAATCTTATACTTCCTTAAGAAATTTATAAAATAAACTTCTAATTCTTATTTCTTCATTTTCTCATGATTTCAACCATATAAAATCATTCCTAACATCTTTTACTTCTTATTCTCATTAAGCTATGTTTTAAACATAGAAAACTTAAAGAAAAATTATACGAGACAAGGTTTCGGATTACCTTTCTTCTTTAATCTCCTTCCATCGGACAAAGTTTGCTCACGGGCCAACTTTTCCTCTTCCTTTCCTCTTCTTCTTCCCATCCGAACTCTCTCTCTCTCTCTCTCTCTCTCTCTCTCTCTCTCAAGTGTTGGAGGATTTTCAAAATCCCACACAAATGATCTTAAGGCTTCCTTTTATAGATTTTCAAAGTTAGGGGTAAAATAGTCATTTTGGCCCTCCGCTTACTATTCACACCTCCTTACTATTCCACCTCCTTACTATTCACGAAACTTCCAAGAATTCCCTTGGAAGTTTTGTGGTTCCATCTTACGAAATTCGTCCGACAGTTTTAAAAATTACGATTCTCGAAATCCAAATATTTTTGGACATTTCGTCTTTCCTTTACCGATTAACTTTTTCGCATTCTTTGGATCTCTGAAAAATTGAAAAAGACTTTTCCATGCTAAGCGTTTTCCTTCACGTTTTCCCCTAGCGTAGTTAAACGAATGAAAAGTACATAACAATACTTTTTGTCATTTTTATTTCGTCCGATTTCTACATGTTTTTCGAGAAAAACTTTTATCGACTTACTTAACTTTTCACGATATATTGTCGTCAAATCTTTTGACAGAATGTCATTTCGACATACCGAACTCTCGAAAAGGCTTAGGTTATTTAAACCCTAACCCTTAGGGTTTCATCGGGTGAATAGTGCTTATTTTATCTTTTTCCCCGGAAATATTTTTTTCCTGGAAAAATTTTATTTTCTTCTTGAAAATTCTTACTCGTTCAGTCTACCTCGTAGCCAGAATCCTCCCGATTTATAATCATCCTAGGTTTTAGAACGATTAATAAACACAGCACAAAATATTATTAATAAAAATTCCTTTTATTAATAACTAATTCTTTAAATCTTAAATTCTGGACAATCCAATTTTCCGGGTAGTCACAATTATGGGTACCTTTAAACCCCAACAATGGTGCATCACGGTACTATCTACCAGGCATTATCATAAAGACAGAAATATAATTACTAAATTATTACAAACAATAATAATCTAACTTCCAAGGTTCTAAAACCTTTACAAGTTTGGAAGAATCATAATATAATAATTATAACATCATTCTACTTAATAAATATCATTATTTACTTTTACTATTACATAATATCTTTTACTCAAAAACTTTTCCTTTTCATTTGCCTTTCTTACTCGAGCTTTCGCCTTGCTCGAGCTTAGCTGAAAACATTTTTATATAAAGCAAGAATGAGCTAACAAGCTTGCAAATATAACAGTTTAATAACAACAAAATCAAGAATCATGTTTTCATTTCAACAACTGAACAATAGTTGTGAAACTATCTCGAATAAATAGGAATAATAATAATAACAACAATAATAAAAAAAAATTATTTAACATTTTTGAAACTACATACTGAGCGACCAAAAGACCTTGAACATTTTCTTTTTCATAAAAGGTTTAACAAAAATTCATCTTTAACCATCATTTTCTAAGTATGTTAGGGGATCAGCCTATTGTACTAATATTGTGCACAACCTATTTCTTTTAAACGACTATTTGCATTTACTTTTACATCGCAAAGGCCAGTCGAAAATTCGATCAAAAGTTTTCCTAATAATAGTGTTATTCATCTCAGACTTAAGTTAAAGTTATTACCAATTTAATATGGTTTAGATGACATTTAAGAATTTAATAAATTCAAATAATATCTTAACACGTGTCTGGCCGAAACAACAAGGCATCGACATAATTTTATAATAGATTAAGAAATATCGAACTTTGAATATTTAAATAACATGGAGTTTTAACATACCGAATAACTTGTGCAATTTATAAAATTTATTGCATAAGTTTTGATTTCACACAAAATATAAATACTGTGTAAAGTGATATTTTAATATAATCTGTAAATGAAGCTAGAAAACTCGTACAATAATGGAGTTTTAGCATATTGAATAATGTGTGCAATTTATAAAATTTATTGCATAAGTTTTGATTTCACACAAAATATAAATACTATGTAAATTGAAATTTTAATATAATCTGTAAATGAAGCAAGAAAACTCGTACAATTATATAATTTGTAGAAATAAAACTTACGAAAGAGTTTAAGAAAACTTGTCTAAAGCGTTCTTTATTAATTACTTTAAAAACGCTCTTCAATTATCCTACACATTTAATTAACAATAATCTGTCAATTAGTCACATAAAAACTCCATATTTTGGTTTACATCGCATTATTACTCATTTTATATTGTTCGCATTTTATAATTTAATTAGTGTGACAATCTTCTTTAAAAACGTCTTACGGCGTTGCGGCGTTCGGGAACGCCACAACCCTCTTGACTACTCCCTAGGATGGTTTATATCCATTAATATTCATTTTATAATATTTATTATTATTTTTTAATTTTTTTATTCTTATTATTTCTATTTTTAAGTTGAAATATTTTAGAACAATTGTCAAAATATCGCATGTCGTTGCGACATGGCATGTTGACATGCTCGTGACACGCCCGACACACACGAAGCCACACACCGTCGCCCAACACAGCCCGACGTGCAACACATCGCTCAATGTCCCTCAACATTCTTCGACACACACCACGTCACGCAACGTTGCATAACATGTTCTTACTTGACTGTTCTAACCACCCTCCTTCCGAACCTCATAACTTGGTCTTTATAAGTTGGAATTAGTTTGTTCTTGTGTCCTTTTCTTCCTTGTAACATCTAATACAAATCCCCCCATGCGAAAATTTTTCCAGAACCATTTTGTGGGCGAAACAGTGACCCCAAAAACCACTTGACAACTAGCTTTCTGTTTTTTGGCATATTTGACTAGTCTAATTCCGAAGGGCATAACTCTCACCTTCAGACTCAGAATGAGGTCATTCTTATGTCTACGGACTCCTTATTTAACGTACTACTTAAAACAAAAAATGAAAGAAATCTCTAACAAGCCAATCAGAATAGAAATCTGTCCAAATGTCAGGGGTCACACTAGTTATTTTTAGCTTTTAACTAGTTTTACATAAAAATTCTTTAGGACTTTGTTACATAAGCTTTGCTACCGTTATAATTGGGTGATGTTCATAACTCATAAAAGAATAACATAACACCCTAGAACTTAATTTTCAGATTTTATATGCTACCTCAAAAGGTCATCAAAACATCCTATTACAGTCCACTAATTAGTCCTTTTTCCATTCCTTTACGCATAGGTTTTTATTTTAATTTTTTGGTTCCACTTTTAAGCATTTTAGCAAGTAGCTTAACATATTATATATATCCTTATCACTCCAAGATCCTTCCATGATCTTTCAGTAAAAACACAACCACTAACAACGCACTTCCTATCAAGCTATAAAGCTTTTAAAAAAATAAAAAGGAAGAAGTAGTTAGGGTTCTTACCTTTCTTGTTCTTGTTCTTATTTATCTTGGTTAGATGATCATAATAAAAGTTTTCTTCTCCTTCTTTTCCTCTTGTTCAACCAAATCCAAGCTCTCTCTATTTTTCTTGCTTTTCTTTTCTCTTGCTATCTCTTTTTCTCTCTAACTTCTAGAAGGATAATGAATAAAATGAATAAGTGTTGCATGATTAAATGAATCATCCAACACTTGACTTAACCTAGCTTGTATTAGGTAACCTAACCTTAATTAAAACTAACTAAAGCTAAACAACTTAAAGGCTTGTTTGGCTAGATTAATTGGTTTGAGGACACAATGCATTAACTAGCTTGCTTGTTGGATTAAAACTTACCATTTATAGCTCTCTTTTGCAAATTTAATTCACCATATGCTTGATTTTTATTTCCAAGACACATGGCACATGGTTTTCTCTTCCTTTGGCTCCAAGACTTGCTCCACTTTGGCTTTAAGTCTAAGGCATGTAAATCTCTAGCCAAGCCATTTTAATTTTCTAGTCATGCCATCTTAATTTCCTTGCCAAGCCATCTTGATTTCCTAGCCAAACCATCTTAATTTCCTAGGCTCAATTTGGCTTGGTTACAATTAACTTTGTTTTAAATTCTAGTTTCTTTCTAATTAGTTTTTCTAATTTTTACGTTTAGTCAAAATATTGACTTTATCATTTTCAAGTTTCAATTTCACTTTCTGTTCCATTTCCCGAACAAACAATATGTCAAAGTTTGAAAATTCGAAAATAAAAAAAAATGCATTTTTAGCTTGAATAGTGATTTTATGTTTTTTCTGATAAAAATATTTTTATTGGAGATTACGTGTCCCTTTTCCAAAATAAATGTTATATATGTCGTAATTCGAAAAGTTCAAAAAACAAAAAAGCGTTTTCTGCATTTTATGAATAATGATTTAGCGTTTTTTCTCAGAAATTTTTTATTTCGTCGAAAAATTTCAACGCTCATTCATAATCACATAACACGTCATCTAATCAACCTTTAACCACATAAAACACAAACATTTCCATAAAAATATTTATTTTATTTAAAAAATATTACATGGATGCTACATTCTCGATCATTACAATATATATATATGGGCAAAACCAAGAATCAAAACTGCGGGGGCGGGTGGCAAAAATAAAACACTAGATAATTTCATTAAAATTGGGTTTAAAAAAAGTAAATGATTTTCAGCAAAAAGAAAATACCAGAATTGATTTATATATTTTTCGAAACAAACGATAGATGAAACAAAAATTATGGATACACTAAGCCCTCTCAAATTTTCTTAAGAATAAGAAAGCGAATTCTCATGTAAATATGAAATAAGGTTTGAAAAATAATTGATTTTCAGCAAGAAGAAAGAACCCTTTTTTAAATCTCCAAGCAATAAAAAAGAATATTTATAAATTGTTTAATCACAAAAACTGCGAACTCTCCATAATGTATTATTAGCTGACCGAGCTAATAACATCCTCAAGCTATGATTTCATCATATCCATATCGTATTTTAATTAACAGTGTGTTGATGATTAATTCCATTTTTCTTCATTGCAATTCAACGGTAATAGTTAACTCGCCTGACACTCACCTATATAATAGGGTTGTTGGGCAAATACAAATGCAAATGTGACCACTGGACTTCAAATTTTTTGGGTATTAAGCCTCTTTCTTTTGGTCAACGCAAATCGAGCCCCTTTCTATCAAAAAATTTTGATATTAAACCAACATGTGCCACATTGCGTTGACTTGTCTACGTGGTACACGTTCCACCGCTGACTTGTACTTTTACAAAATTAATTCCTAAAAACATGTTGCTCTCAAAAATTGACCACAAGACCTTAAGTTTGAGGATTTGGCCATGAAAGCACCCAAGCACATTGGCCTAATTATTAAATTATCAAAAGAATAAATTATATATTAAATCAATTCTTTTCCCTAAAAAAATATTAAAAGACAAATGTACTACTATTATTAATGAACTGTTAGTTCTCAATCAACTAATATTGGGACAACTATTGGTTTTCAATGAAATATTATTATTATTATTATTATTATTATTATTATTATTGTAGTTGTTATTATTATTATTTAATATTTATTTATTCTTGTTATTATTTATTATTATTACTATTATTGTTATTGTTATTGTTGTTGTTGTTGTTATCATTAATAATAATAATAATAATAATAATAATTATAATAATAACAACAACAACAACAACAATAATAATAATAATAATAATAACAACAACAACAACAACAATAAAAATAGTAATAAATAATAATAACAACAACAACAACAACAATAATAATAATAATAACAACAACAACAACAATAATAATAAAAATAGTAATAAATAATAATAATAATAATAATAATAATAATAATAACAACAATAATAACAATAATAATCAAAATAATAATAATAATAATAATAATAATAATAATAATAATAATAATAATAATAATAATAATAATAATAATAATAATAATAATAATAATAATAATAATAATAATAATGATAAATAAATAATATTAATAATAATTGTAAGACCCTAACTTTTATGAATAAAGATTTAATTTTATCTGAATAGTATTCTAAATAGTAAAGTGATAATTTAATAAATGCTATAGTTATGGGTGATATGTGCAAATTTTTCAAAGTAAGTAAGTTGTCATAAAATATTTGTTATGTGGGGAATATTTGTTTGGTCGGGGAAGATTCTTTTTATCGGAGAATATTTGTACAACGACGCAATCATTGGTGGACCCCACAATGGAATAACTGTCAGATATAGAAAGTGACAGAAAAATCTTTTTATAAAAATAACAACAAAACTTTTACCGTTAAATTGTTGAAATACCCGGTGATAAAAAAGTACAAGATGTACGCGTTGTTCCACAAGTGGTACACCAGATTGCCGCGAAGATTACCAGTATTGCACAATATCTCTGGTTATTGATGCTTACATAAGAAGTCGTTCAGTTTCATTCAATAATTATCATAGTAGTTGCTGCATAGTATCTCATATTATTGATTCAATTATTGTCACAATATCATTTGCACAATACTTTATATTATTAAATCAATAATTGACACGACACAATTACTCATATATTTAGCATTATTGGTAATGTCTAGAAAGTTTTGTCGAAGAAAGGGGTTAGGTTATTTAATTGTGCTCCAGTAAGGAGAAATCCTTATCGGAAAGCCCCCTCTATCCTGGGAACGATCTGGTTATCAATATTGTGAGTTATA
This sequence comes from Panax quinquefolius, assembly GCA_020205615.1. Classification (NCBI taxonomy): domain Eukaryota; kingdom Viridiplantae; phylum Streptophyta; class Magnoliopsida; order Apiales; family Araliaceae; genus Panax; species Panax quinquefolius. The sequence continues at coordinate 84,473,657 of CM035156.1, read as the reverse complement.
ATATTAATGATGAATAATTGTTGAAAGATTAAAAATGGGTTGATTGAAGATAAGTGATCTGTGGGACATATTTATTCAATTTTTGATATAAATAGAGGGATTTTTCATAAAGTATTTGTTGTAAGGTTGGTTTATTATCACATGGATCCCCATGCGCCAATTTGTCAAACCATCGGTAGAAAGTGATCTCAGTTTTGTTTTATTATTATTATAATAATAATGGAAAAAAAAACTTTTTATATAAAACAATTTTTTTTTATAATATATATAAATTTATTTATTTTATTAGAATATAAATAGAATATATTATATTATATATAAAGTTTTTATTTTATTAGAATATTTTATTTCATATTGCTGCATAGTAAAATAAAAATTTTTCCCGTGAATTCGTTTGTGATTTTTTTACCGTTGATCAGTGATTTTCATTTAAATAGTGCCCTGCCATTCTCCTATAAATAGGTTGCTTAGTTAAGAAATAAAATGTGACGCCAAAAATAGGTATACATCACCCATTTTGAGTCGCCAAATACATGGTACATAATACAAAAATAAACTTAAATATATAACATGAGCTGTGAGTTTTAATACAAATATTTGTCTTCTAAACAATATTCAAACTCAAAATAAGTCCTCAACACATTTATTATCACACTATTTCATAGAATAGTGAGAACTACTAATGCAACCATCTGGACCGTCAATCCATTCCCCGACTAGTCCCAACTATATTCTCATTTCCTGAAGAGAACATTGAAAGAAAGGGTGAGCTCAACTAGCCCAGTAAGAAATATTATGACTAAGATAATGCAGAACATATTATCCTTAGCCTTCAACAGTATAACAACTGATATAATATAATAGACAACAAGTTTTAGATCAACAACTGATATCTAGTAGAGCAAGTAGAGTCAAGTAGAGCATGATATCTACTATCTTCTATGATTTAAAAAGTTTATCATCAATTTTATCGCAAAGACTCAGCTTAATAAATAATCTACATCATCGAATCATCCTTGCACTACGGGCCAAGGATATTCTTTAGTATCACGACCACGAATTATCCATGCACTACGGGACAAAAATAATCTTGTTTTTATCAATGGTCATGATCATTCCATAAAACAATTCATCTTTGCACCCTTGGCCGAAGAGAATCCATGACCATAATCATACCAAAAACTGTCCATCAATTCACTACGGGCCAATGAGGACTTTTACCACATCATTTGTAACATTACGGTCATGATTATACCGAATAATCCTTGGTCATAATCATACCAAGTCCATCTATGCACTACGGGCCAAAGATGACTTTCATAACAATATAAGCATGAGGATGATGACAATGACATAATAATTTAATAAAACAAGTTCAAGGATAAATTTTAAAGATTTATAATTTAATTTATCCAGAATTCAATAACGTTCAAATTTCCAACATGATACTGCTTTGTGGAGTAAAATTCAAGAATAATATTGTACCAAAAATGATTTGGACCGAAAACGAATCAATTTTTATCATGAATAGTACCCCGGGTGAATAGTACTCGAGTGAATAGTACCCCGTAAATAGTACTTCGTAAATAATAACCCGTGAATAGTACTCTGACATGAAAAAGTTAAAACTTATCAAGAATGCTCAGAATAATATTTCCATGTAAAGATACTGGATGAAACACAAATATCAAGGATATTCTACTAATTTTATGGAGTATAGAAGCCAAAACTTTAACCAAATGAGTATAGAATTCGAAATTTGAAACGAAATAATATTACTTACATACTACAAAGTATGGAAGAAAATATTATTTCAAGCGAATATTGAACAAAAATAACATCCCTTACGAATATTAAATGAAAATAATATTCATTTTGAATATTGAACGAATATAATATTCCTTACGAATATTAAATGAAAATAATATTCATTACGAATATTAAACGAAAATAATATTCATTACGATATATTAAAGCGAATATAATATTTCTTACGAATATTGAGCGAAATAAAATTTCTTATGAATATTGAGCGGAAATAATATTCATATTAATAATACAAAAATAATATATCTCTTGAATGTGAAATAAATAATACCCCTTACCTCAAAAAAGAAGAGTATTCCAACTGGTTTAGCGGATATATTCTTGAAGAAAACTTTTACTATTTTCTACACTCAAAGCTTTTTATAACTCGAAAGAAATATACTCAATATTATAGAAGAAGAATTCTCTGATCCTGGTGTGATTTTCAATTCTAACTAAACGTCCTATTTATAGGAGAATGGAAAGGATACTATTTGAATTTAGAAATCACAAACTGCACAGTAAAACCATCACGGGTTGCAACCGGCGAAATTTTCTAAAAATTTTGATTTTACTATGCAGTACTATGCAATAAAATATTCTAATAAAACAAAAACTTTTAAATAAAATATAATATATATTCTATTTATAATCTAATAAAACAAACAACTTTATAAAAAGTATTCTGTTTTATATAAAAAGTTTTCCGTTTTATTACTATTATAATAATAATAAAACAAAATTTATATATAACAATACAATTCCCCTCCCAGCAAGTTTCCTCCCCCCACCCCATTTTCATTTTCTTCTACGTGGGCCCCACATGTGACCCCACTTTTATTATATTAAATAATTTTCTACCGATTATTTTGAAAAATGGGTAAATAGGAGTCCATAAAATAAGCAAAATTTATCTCAAATACTTCATAAAAATCCCTCAATATTTTTAACAACATTTATCATCATTAGTATAATTTACAATATTTAACAACCAGGTTGTTCCCAGGAAAGAGGGGACTTTCCGATAAGGATTTCTCCTTATTGGCGCGTAATTAGGTGACCAAACCTCTCCTTGACAGAACTTCTAGACATCGTCAATATTGCAAATAATAATATGAATAACTTTGTCATCTCAATTATTGATTTAATAATATATAAAATATTGACAATAATTGAATCAAATAGCGTGAGATACTATGCTGCAATTACTATAGCAATAATTGAACAAAATTGAGTGACTTCTTACATAAGCATCAATAATCAATACCGTGTGCTACTATGCAACCACGCGTATTATTGTTCTTTTAACACTGGTTATTTCAATAGTTTAACGGTAAACTTCTGCCGTTATTTTCATAAAAAGATATTTCTGTTGTTTTCACACTCCAACAATAATTCCGTTGTGGGGTCCACCAATGATTGTGCCGTCGTATGAATATTCCCTGTTAAAACAAATATTCTCCGACCAATCGAATATTATATAACAACTTGCTTACTTTGCAAAATTTATAAATATTACCCACAACTATAACATTATCTCAAATCCACACCATAATATTAAAAAAGATATTTTGAGAAAATTAATCTTTATTCACAAAATTCGGGGTCTTACAATCTCCCCTCCTTATGAAATTTTGCCCGTGAAATTTACGTACGTACCTGGTATGCCAAACAAATGAGGATACCTTGCCAGATTCTAACTCTTGAGGTATAACCTTTGAGCGTAGAATATAATCCTTCTTATCCTAGATTTTAACAGATATTTCCTCATACGTTAAATCTTCCGCAATCTAGTCTAGTTATAATTCAATAATGTGGTTCGGGTCGTCCATATATTTACGTAACATCGATACGTGAAAAACGTTATGAACACGCGACATACTTGGCGGTAAGGCGAGTCTATAGGCCACAGCTCCTACTCGATTGAGGATTTCAAATGGGCCAATAAAAATAGAGGGTTGAGAATTCCTCTCTTCATCGACTCTCGCTTCTAGAATAACGCTTTTTTGAACCTTCTTCTTCGTATTCATCAGTTCCGGGTCTGTAGTTTGAGCGGCTTTAACTTTATCGATTAAAGTTGGTTCTAATCGTATATTCGCTATCTTTACGTAGGTTCGTATATTCACACTCGTAAACGCATACGATCTTCTACTCAATGCGTCAGCTACCACATTCGCTTTTCCCACGATGGTATTGCATGGTATTATCGTAATCTTCAAGTGCTCGAGTCAACGTCTTCAGCGCATAATACGTTCGTTTTGGGTGAAGAAATACTTGAGGGTTTTAGAAATGGGTTTTGTACTGGGGTCAATACAAAATTCGATTTCACACTCTGGGGTAGGCTAGGGAATACGTCAGGAAATTTATTAACAATAGAAATATCATTCAAATCTGACGTATTTTTTTTTAAATTCGTGACATTGCTAAGAAAGCTTGACATCCATTTTTCAATAAATGAATGGCTTTATGGCATGATATGACAGTGATTGACTTTAATGGTTTGGTTACTTGAATTCGCATTATAGGTTGGTTAGGAATATGAAAACTAGTAACCTTTTAAAAATAATCAATTTTTTGCACGATGAGTAGTTAACTAGTCGATTCCTATAATCACATCAAAGGCAAGTATTTTCAAAGAGTAAGATCGACAGACAATGTGAAAGTGTCGATTTTAATCAAACAAGATTTATAAACAGCGGATGTAACGAAGGTTTCTCCTAATGGAGTTTCAACAGATAAGTCAAAGTCTAATTTCTCAAGAATCAAGTTCAAACATTGAACATAACAAGGTGAAATAAAAGAGTGGGTAAAACCGGTATTGAATAAGGTATAGACTTCGCAAGAGTTTATGATTACTTACCCATGATAACTTCGTTCAGGTTCCTCGACAAACGCTCTCACTTAAACTACCGGCTTTGACTTGTCTGGGACATCCTTTGGTGTCACTATCCCAACTGGACTTGACTTCACTACACGATAAAATCGAGCTAGGTGACCTTCTTTTTCGCAATTGAAACACGCTTTGGGTGTCTGCGTACAGGTTGAACGGATGTGTCCCTCCTGTCCACATTTGAAATATACGATCTGTGGTCGTTCTTCTTCCTTCGAAACTGGTGCTGGTGCTACTGTCTTTCCATGATTATTGAGCCTTCTCTTCTTGAAATTTCCACTTCTATTATCTTGGCCATGTTTACCACCGAAGTGGTTACCATTCTTGGCATGATAATTTCCCACACAATGGTTATCATTGTTCCGATGGCCATTGCCACCAGTACGATTATTATCGTGTTGTTGGTTGTTGCCTTTTGGTTGTGATGACTCATTATCGCGCTCCACTAACTGAGCCCTATTCACAACATTTGAATATAAACAAAGTTTGTGAGAAATGAGGTATTGACGTATTTTGGGTTTCAAACCTCGTAGAAACATTCACGACATTCGCTCCTCATTATCAACCAAATGAGATGCTAACTGGGACACCTCTATAAACTTAGCCTCGTACTGCGATACGGTCATATTATTTTGCTCCAGCTTGATAAATTCTACCTCCTTCATGTGATGAATACTTTCGGGAAAGTAGTTGTCGTTGAACAGTACTTGGAACTTCTCCCAAGACATCTTGAGTGTGTCAGGCTGGGTACGTTTTACAGATTTCCACCAGTAATCTACCTCTTCACGCAACATAAAGGTGGCAAAGGGAACCTTTTGCTTCTCTGAGCATTCCAAGACAACAAATATCTTGGTTATATTCTTTATCCAGGTCTCCGCCTTAAGTGGTTTTGGCTCTCCCAAAAACTCTGGCGATCCCAGCTCCTTGAACTGCTTAGCGGTGACCAATCGTGGGTTGCCATTGTGTCCACCTACATTTTGAACAGGAGTCTCTCTCGTTTGGTGTTGTATGAATTCTAAAAAACTCCTAAACGTACCATCGTTCGTCATTTAATCAGTGTTGTTGTTTACAGGAGGATTATTGTCTTCCTGATGCACATTATAATGATTATTGATCTGTGGTGACTCAACGGTCTCCTGTGCTCCATTGTTATTCTCAACATTCTCAGATGTCGTTTTCAAATACTGCCACAAAATAATGGTTAATTGACATGCAACATATTATCTCTATATTCTGGCTGACCAATTAAATAACAAATAAACTTAGGTAGGTCATACTAGCGAAGGAATTCCCCGTCTCTCCCCTCCTAGTTCTTGTCTCACATCTCACCGGAGATCATATCCTAAGCTTTGATACCAATGTGTGACCCCCAAAATAGGTATACATCACCCATTCTGAGTCGCCAAATACATGGTACATAATACAAATACAAACTTAAATATATAACATGAGCTATGAGTTTTAATATAAATATTGTCTTCTAGACAATATTCAAACTCAAAATAAGTCCTCAATACATTTATTATCACACTATTTGACAGAATAGTGAGAACTACTAATGCAACCATCTGGACCGTCAATCCATTCCCCGACTAGTCCTAGCTATATTCTCATTTCTTGAAGAGAACATTGAAAGAAAGGGTGAGCTCAACTAGCCCAGTAAGAAATATTATGACTAAGATAATGTAGAACAAATTATCCTTAGCCTTCAATAGTATAACAACTGATAGAATATAATAGACAACAAGTTTTAGATCAACAACTCCAGCGGAATAAGCAATCCATTAAAAGAGTCAAATAGAGCATGATATCTACTATCTTCTATGATTTAAAAAGTTTATCATCAATTTAATCGTTGAGACTCAGCTTAATAAATAATCCACATCATCGAATCATCCCTGCACTACGGGCCAAGGATATTCTTTAGTATCACGACCACGAATTATCCATGCACTACAGGACAAAGATAATCGTGTTTTCATCAACGGTCATGATCATGCCATAAAACAATTCATCTTTGCACCCTTGGCCGAAGAGAATCCATGACCATAATCATACCAAAAACTATCTATCAATGCACTACGGGCCAATGAGGACTTTTACCACATCATTTGTAACATTACGATCATGATTATACCGAATAATCCCTGGTCATAATCATACCAAGTCCATCTATGCACTACGGGCCAAAGATAAATTTCATAATAATATAAGCATGGGGATGATGACAATGACATAATAATTCAATAAAACAAGTTCAAGGATAAATTTTAAAGATTTATAATTTAATTTATCCAGAATTCAATAACGTTCAAATTGCCAACATGATACTGCTTTGTGGAGTAAAATTCAAGAATAATATTGTACCAAAAATGATTTGGACCGAAAACGAATCAATTTTTATCATGAATAGTACCTCGGGTGAATAGTACTTCGAGTGAATAGTACCCCGTGAATAGTACTTTATAAATAGTAACCCGTGAATAGTACTCTGACATGAAAAAGTTAAAACTTATCAAGAATGCTCAGAATAATATTTTCATAAAAAGATACTGGATGAAACGCAAATATCAAGGATATTCTACTAATTTCATGGAGTGTAAAAGCCAAAATTTTAACCAAATGAGTATAAAATTCGAAATCTGAAACGAAATAATATTACTTACATACTACAGAGTATGGAAGAAAATATTATTTCAAGCGAATATTGAACAAAAATAACATCCCTTACGAATATTAAATGAAAATAATATTCATTTCGAATATTGAACGAATATAATATTCTTTACGAATATTAAATAAAAATAATATTCATTACTTAATATTAAAACAAAAATAATTTTCATTATGAATATTAAACGAATATAATATTTCTTGCGAATATTGAACAAAATAAAATTTCTTATGAATATTGAACGGAAATAATATTCATACGAATACGAAATATAATATCTCTTCAGAATGTGAAATAAATAATATCCCTTACCTAAAAAAGAAGAGTATTCCAACTGGTATAACGAATATATTCTTGAAGAAAACTTTCACTATTTTCTACACTCAAAGCTTTCTAAAACTAGAAAGAAATACGCTCAATATTATAGAAGAAGAATTCTCTGATTTTGGTGTGATTTTTAATTCTAACTAAGCATCCTATTTATAGGAGAATGGAAAGGATACTATTTGAATTTAGAAATCACTTGACCGCATAAATAAAACCATCACGAGGAATGCAATCAAGCAAAAATTTTTGAAAATTTTGATTTTACTATGCAGTACTATGGAATAAAATATTTTAATAAAATAAAAACTTTTAAATAAAATAATATATATTCCATTTATAATCTAATAAAACAAATAACTTTATAAAAAGTATTCTGTTTTATATAAAAAGTTTTCCGTTTTATTACTATTATAATAATAATAAAACAAAATTTATATATATATATATATATATATATATATATAATACAATTCCCCTCCCAGCAAGTTTCCTCCCCCCACCCCATTTTCATTTTCTTCCACGTGGGCCCCACATGTGGCCCTACTTTTATTATATTAAATAATTTTTTACCGATTATTTTGTAAAATGGGTAAATAGGGGTCCATAAAATAAGCAAAATTTACCTCAAATACTTCATAAAAATCCCCTCAATATTTTTAACAACATTTATCATCATTATTATAATTTGCAATATTTAACAAACCAAAGTCGATTCAGGAAAGAGGGGGCATTCCGATAAGAATTTTTCTTTATTGGCGCGCAATTAGGTGACCAAACCTCTCCTTGACAGAACTTATAGACATCGTCAATATTGCAAATAATAATATGAATAACTTTGTCATCTCAATTATTGATTTAATAATATATAAAATATTGACAATAATTGAATTAAATAACATGAGATACTATACAACAATTACTATAGCAATAATTGAACAAAACTGAGTGACTTCTCACGTAAGAATCAATAATCAATACCGTGTGCTACTATGCAACCACGCGTATTACTGTTCTTTTAACACTGGTTATTTCAACAGTTTAACGGTAAACTTCCGCCGTTATTTTCATAAAAAAGATATTTCTGTCGTTTTCTCATTCCGATAATAATTCTGTTGTGGGGTCCACAAATGATTGTGCCGTCGTACGAATATTCCCTGTTAAAACGAATATTCTCTGACCAATCGAATATTATATAACAACTTGCTTACTTTGCAAAATTTATAAATATTACCCACAACTATAACATTATCTCAAATCCACACCATAATATAAAAAAAATATTTTGAGAAAATTAATCTTTATTCACAAAATTCGGGGTCTTACATGAAAATCACAACAGAATTAGAAAATTCTTCTTCTATAATATTGTGCGTATTTCTTTCTAGTATAAGAATGCTTTGAGTGTAGTTAATAAGCGCAAGATTTTCTCAAGAATATCTCCGCTATACCAGTAAAATTTAGTCTCCTACTAAGGTAAAGGGTGTTAGTTTCTTCATTCTTATAATGGTTGTTATTCTATTTCTTATTAATTTGTGAGAATAGCCTGTCTACACGGATTACCACATGCCTGGTGAATAACCCTTCATATTCATTCTTTATTAAGTTGTGAAAAAATTCGTTTTTACGCATGATTCTGTAGTATAATGAGTGAAAATCATTTTAGGTTTTGTATATTATTTCATACTCGTATGAGATATCATTTCTTTTGTACCAGTCACGAGATATCGTTTTCTTTAATATTTTTCTCCATTTATGGTACAAAATTAATATTTGTTTCCATAACCTTATTGTTAAATTGTGAAAATTTCTGAAATTAGTAGAATATCCTTAATAGTTTGCGCTTCATCTAATATCATTTCATTAAAATATTGGTCTGAACTTTCTTATTAAATTTTAAACTAATCATCCAGGGTACTTTTTATGCCAGGGTACTATTCATTCGGGTTACTATTCAAGCCGGGGTACTATTCATCTAGGGTACTATTCATGCCGGAGTACTATTTATGATATAATTTAATTTCTTTTATTTGTCCAAATTATCTTTGAAATTTGAATCTTAAATATCATTTTTGAATTGTACTCTACAATTGGTGATCATATTGATAATTTAGACATTCTTAAACTCTGAATAAATTAAATTATAAATCTCTAATATTTATCATTGATCTTACTTAATTCATTCTTTATATCATTGTCATCATCCTCATACTTATATTGTGTTGAAAATCATATTTGACCCGTAGTGCAAAGATGGACTATTGATTGGTATGATTATGACTAGGAATTGTGTATTGATATAATCATGACCTTTAATGTTATAGAGAAAGGTTTGTGGTGAAAGTCATCTTTGACCCGTAGTGCATAGATGGACATGTTTTTGACATGATCATGACCACTGGTGATACAAATGATTATCTTTAGCCTGTAGTGCATAGATAATTCATTGATTGAAAATAATTGTTGATTGTTGTTATAGGGATAAAATATTGATGATGAACTTTTAAATCATAGAAGATAGTAGAGATCATGCTCTACTTTACTCTTCTAATGGATTGTTATTTTCGCTGCAGTTGTTGATCTAAAACTTATTGTTTATTGTATCATATCAGATTTTTTCCTGTTGAGGACTACATATAATTTGTTCTATATTATCTTAGTCATAATATTCTTTACTGGGCTAGTTGAGCTCACCCTTTTCTTTCATTGTTCTTTTCAGGTAATGAGAATATAGCTGGATTAGTCGGGGAATGGAGTGATGGTCTGAGATGGTTACTATAGTAGTCCTCACTACTCTATAAAATAGTGTGACAATAATTGTAATGAGGACTTTATTTGAGTTTAGATATTGTCTAGTAGATAATATTTGTATTGAAACTCACAACTTATGTCTCGTCGTATTTTACACAACAGTTAATAGTTGTAAATATGAAGTTTGTATTTGAATTCTGTACTATGTATTTGGCGACTCAGAATGGGTTGTGTAGACTTATTTTGGGGTCGTCACAATAATAATAATAACTATATTATAATAATTATAAAATAATATAATATTAACAATAATAATAATAGTAAATAATAAATAATAATAATAACAATAATAATAATAATAATAATAATAATAATAATAATAACTACAATAATAATAATAATAATAATAATAATAATAATAATAATAATAATAATAATAATAATAATAATAATAATAATAATAATAATAACAACAACAATAATAATAATAATAACAACAACAATTGTTAAAGTTTGCATATTTAAATTTGATGATGAATGTGCTTAATATATATTTGTACCAGTATGATTTGTAAAGTCATTATTAATGATTTGATTTAATGTACAAGGACTTAGATTAGAAAGATCAAATAATGTTAGGTTGATGTTGTTAAAACTGATCTAATGTATAATTGATAGGATTTTTAATGTTCGTAAAGCTGTTACTCTGCTATTTCGTAATGTGAAGATGGATCGCAGAGTAAGTATATGATCGCAATACATCATATGGGTCGTAGAGCATTTTCAGCTGCCGTAAAGCATAGTTCAGTTCTTAAAATGGACAAAAGAATCATAAAGTCAAGCAAAGCTCATTGAGAATAACTTGATCGTAGAGTACTCCAAGAAATCGCCGAGCAAAAGACTTACAGTAAAGTTGCTCAAGGATTGTTTAGTGATAGAAGATCTCAAAGTTCACTCATAAAATGACACTGAAAAGTAACCATTGCAAAAGAGTACATTGTAGAGTAAAACACTATGATCATAGAGTAGTCAAGTCTAAAAATTGACTGACATTGAAGCGTTGCCAATTGAAGGTCCCGATGGATTCACCAAACATCCTTGGTTGAAATCAAAGATCAGAATATATGTCTTCCAGCTAGGTTGGGAAAAGTGACACGTCAAGAGTGTTAGGTGAAAAAGCAGACAGATGTGACTGACAAGCTAAAAAGGAGTTGTCATGTAATACCTGGAAAAAAATAATAATATAAAAATAAATATATATTTTAAATGAGTTTTTCTTGTTTGGTCAAATTATATTTAATTTATGTGGACTATAATAAGTATATGATTACATTAATGTCGGCGTCTAAACTAATTTGGTCAAACTAATTTCTATGTATTGAAGTGTGGGTTGTCAAACTTATTGAGCCCAATTTAAAGTGTTGATTTTTAAAAACCAAATTGAAATAGGAGTATCATTAATATATTAGGTTAAGCCCTTCCAACTATATGTATTTACATTAACCAACTAAATGAAAAAAGGAGAAGATTTTAACGCAATGAGGAAAAGGAAGAGGCGGAAGGAGAGTGATCAACAGAGACGAATTAAAGGACTGGGAACAAGATTATGAAAATTAAACCATAAAAATTTTATTTTTTGATGGTAATTATTGGTTTTGTTTTGAATACAATATATATGTATATATATAGTCCAGTGCCGTTAATACGACACTATAATTGTGAATGACTCTCTATCGAAAACATGGGCTTCTATTATGAAAAATGACATGAATATGTTGACTTCTTTTATGAAGAAGGATATGCTCACACGTGATATATAATTTTGTTGTACTGTACTTTTGATACATTACTTGTTTTCCCTCTTTATATGGAGTACATCATAACATGTCACTTAATTACACCCAATATTATTAGAGTATCTTTTTTTAAAAATTATAATTTTAAGCAATTGTTAATTCAAGGAGTAATTAATTATTATAATCTAATATGGTTTTAATCCAAGCTATAATGTTATTTAGAGATTTCATAATGGAAGTTATAATCAGTAGATTCACAATTTAATTAATAGAGATCTGGTATTAATGTATTGTAAATTATAAATAAATAAATTATAAAAAAAATCTGCATATATACATTTTATTGATTTAGTGATTAAACTTCAAATTTAATAGTATAATATCTATCATTCACATGTTACATTTGATGCTAAACTATTCTACCAAATAAAAAGGCCATGATCCTAGTGTTTTCACATTTTGTTTTGATTGAAAAGTGTTGTTTCCTTGCAAAAGAATTCTGTTATCACCAAATCTTTTTGAACTTTAAGATTTAATAAAAAAATCAACAAATATTTAACCTTACAATTAGTAATGGTATCAACCTCTTTAATACTACTGATTTCATATGGAACTAGAAAATTGAATAGTGACTTTGCATTATTGTGTATGGATTTTAAGAATCAGTAAAATTATGTGTATATTATTATAGTATTAACTAAATTAAATTAAAATGATATTTTTTCATTACAGAATGTACTGAGCATATTTTTAACTCTAGAGGGTATATGAACTAATATTCAAGTTGTTAGATTTATAAAAAGAAAAATACAAAAATTTCAATTTAGTAACCTAATTAATGATTTGGTATTGATTTGGTGCTTATATAGATAAGATTGAGAAGGTCTAGCGGCGTGATATTTTGGCTTCAATGAATTGCTTATTATTTTATTTAGGTACAAATTATGTACTCATTCAGTGATACTCTTTAATTTTTTATTTGTTCGTTTTGTTCCTTGTTTCGAATTCAGTTATTATTTCACAAAATTGTTTCTTATGAAATTCATATAATAGTTTCATTTTGGAGTTGATACATTGGATGTGTATTTGTACTCTGAGTTAGGTTATCATGTCTAGTATTTATTTTGATATTTGTAGAGCGATATATGTTGTTACCTTCTTTTGGAGACATTATGATTTGATCTGGTTCAACATATACATTAGAACCCCATTTTTGTGGATATTGTGTCGCATGTGTTGTGACACGATATATATTTTATTGGTATTATGTCTCATATGTTCTGACACAGTATTTATTTTTATTAGTATTATGTCACATGTGTTGTGACATGATATTTTTGTTAGAATATGTCGTAGGGTATACCTGAGCTATAACCACCTGTGGGGTGGTAGGAGAGACATGACACATTCCGTGGCAGTGTGATTAGTCCACAATGTCTCCGTTTTGGGCTACGGAGGAAGTGGACCATTTAGTGTTTTGTTGTGGGAAGCATATTGGTTAACCCTAGTTTTTTGTTATGCGGATTGGTGATGTTGTGCCAAACACACCTATCCAATTTGCATATATTTGGATTCGCTATCCAATGTGTGAGTGCCTGTGTGGTATTAATTTGATTGCCTATGTGGCATCATTTGATTTGCCTCTGTGGCATTATTTTGACTTGCCTGTGTGGCAAGGTATATTTCTGAGCTCAATCGATATGAAATAACCCCAGCCATTTAATCCAGCTGTTGTGAATGTTTTATTTACTCGCAAGTGCACAAATCAAATACTAGTATAGCCTACAATTGCAAGGTTGAACCTTAAGGACTTGATGAATGGAACGTATTTTTCTCACTCACTAATTTTAATTAATTCCTAATCTAGCTTAAAATTTTCAAGAGAATTTTAATCAACTAAAAATACGTAAACAAAATAATTAATGATAAAATACTAGGGTGGCGGAGTCATATAATTGATGTCATTTTCCTAATATTCATGCCCAACACTCTACTCTTTATCTCGCACTAGTTTAGTCTCTCGACACTACTAATGCGGAAAATAAAATCAATTAAGTCCAATTAATTTGTAAAATCAAATTTTTAATTCTTTCATAGCCAAACATATGTATAAAATCAAAACACTAATTATTTCCATCAAAACACAGTTTATATCCGCTTTCAACAAATTATAAATTGAATCCAATAAATAATAATGAGAATCCAACCTTATTTTTTTTCAATAAAAATAGTCAACCAATAGAAAGAATTATTTTTTTTTATGTAAAATTACTAAATTAGTTGAATCAATTGGCATAAATATTTGCAATGGAATCAATCAATTATATTCATCCTCAACCCTAGAAAATAATCTATCTTAACATGCTTGAAATTGAAACACAAACATAATAAAATAATACATAATTAAATATATAGAATACTCACATGTATATACAAATTAATTGGAAAAGGAAATGAATTAAATTTTTTTACTATACTGCGGTTGTTCCTCAATAAACTGTTGATTCCTCACTCCTTGGATGCCAGAAAAAAATTGAAAATAATCATTACAAAAACAGTGCTCCTCTCTTTCTAAAACGAGAAGAAGAAAATTAATATATATAAAATAAACTGAACTCCTCCCCCCACCAAGTCAGCTGCTCCTCTCTTATCTCTTATTCAAAATTCAGGAAGGAAAAGGAGTAATCCTCCTTTGGTCTCCTCACCCTCCCTATCTAATTTGATTCCTTATTGCTTTATTCTTGTGATCTATTTTTTTGTTTTTGTTTTTTGCAACTCTCACTTAAAAATATTTTTGAACTTTTTCTTTTGGACTTCAATTAAAAGAGTTGGGCTACTAAGCTTCCTTTAATAAGTTGTTGGGCTTGATCCACAGTTTGAAATAATTGCTTCTAAACTCTAAATTACTCCATTCAAAAGTCCAATTTCTCCATTAAATTTCACACCTGAAAAACAATAAAAACGCAACAATTAAAATATAAATTAGCAGGTTAGGATATACCAATTTCTTGGTACATCAAATTCCCCTCAACTAATACTTTGCTAGTCCTCGAGCAAAGCAAAAGTTAAGAAATTGAAACAAATAAATAAAATAAAATCTTAAATAAATCTAAGCCACTTTCGTAGGGAACACGATAGTATTTAGCGTATACTACAAGCCTTTAAACCTCTAGGTGTCCCTAGTAGGAGGAGTTTTGTCTCCTGATGGTTTACAGTGAATATACCAACAAAATTCAAATGCAATGGTTCTTTTCTAAAATGTGTTTTTCCTTTATTTGCCAATACAAATAACTTAACAAAGACATCAAAACACCCACATGCCAAGGCAATATGACACACATGCAACATCAAAGTTCTCAAACTAGCAAGATCAATAAGAACATTTCATTCCTTCCAATCTCACTGTGAGTGTGTGAATTGACAACAACATAACATCATTGATATCAAAGTAAGAAAAACTTTCAAACTCCATCCAAACTATACTTTGACTCAACTCCTCACATGACATACACTCACCAAATGAAACATTCAAGAATAGGGTGTAATCACCCTCATTACATGCGGGCTATAAAGAGTAAATATATTCAAATTCAAATGCCTCTCACATGTATATATGAAAAAAAGCTATAAATGAAAGAACAAAGTCTCATGAACGGAGAAATCCCACTAGAAAGGTAAAATGTATAAATGGATCCCCTTCACTACTCTCACCTCTAAACCATATTCCAAAGGATCATTAGGACTTTTTTGGGTTGTAATGCAAGGTTTAGGGAAAGGGTTATGAAATAAATGGATATATAAGGGATTCAAAGATCTAAGACACAAGTTGAGCTATAAAATTAACACTTGGGCTCAATTCAACTTCATTTGAGCCTTTTTCTTCCATTTTTCCATTTTTTTCACATCAGTTTTCGCATCTCCTTTCCATGCACTTTTTTTTCTTTAATTTGATCTAAAAAAAAATTCATCACTTTTCTTTTCTTGTCTTTTTTTCTCAAGCTCACTTTTCACTATTGCCCATACATAGAAACAATCTCAACAAATCCTTAGATAAAAGGGTAGGCCATAAATATGGTTTACACTCCAAATTAGAGTAGGGTAAAGATATCAGGCTACCAAAGAAAGGCTATATAAAAGGCTCAAAAAGGTGACTAGCAGTACAAATTTTAAGGTGGGATTAGGCTCATATGTCAGCTATCAAAGATGGTCTAAGTCACTTCCTAAGGTTTAAGTTACTTCCTATGGTCTAGAGTTCTTTAGTTCAAGCAGTATTAGGAATCCTTCAAAAGAAATTACATTTCATGGACTTACCATTCTAATGTTCAATCAAAGAAAAGAATAATGAGACTACTCAACAAAATACGATTTTCAAAAAAAAAAACTTAGAGTTGATGTAAAAACCCTCAAATAGAACGATTGGCTCAAATCTCACAGGTTATTTAGTCTCCGCATTTATGTTTTTCAAGAAATTTTAAGTTATACTCACTCATCCATCTATTCATGCATTTGTTGTCTTATGTGCTCAAATAAAACGAGGATTGGAGATCAAAAAAATTTCTCTTAATAATGATAGTATGAAAACTAAGTATGCACATGTAAAGCATTAAGACGAATGCATCATCGCTATTGCATCATCTAGACAAAGGGAAACTCAATACCATCTCAAGAACCATTGAATAAATTATTTAATATTTTTTTTCAAAGATTTTTTTTTTGTTTTTCTCATATCCTAACAAAGTATGTGAAGTGCGTGGAATAATAAGACAAATAAATCCCACCCCCAACTTAAAACTTACATTGTCTACAATGTATAAATACAAGTAAATAAGTAAAGGAAGGATATCACCTGAATATGAATGTATGCCCCATATGGACAGCTCAAAAAATTCCAGATTTAAAGCTCAAAGAGATAATCCTTCACTTTTTTTAGAAATAGAACAAAGAAAAGCCAAAATAATAAATCCAAATATAAAATAATATACATGAATCATGGCCTAAAAAAATCAATCCAGATAAATGGGATCCTCCAAAAGCATAACTTAAATTTCTGGATTTTTCAACTCAAAAAATGGTTTTAAATGATGGCCATTCACTTTAAACACAGTAACATATTTGGGATTCTGAATCTCAATGGCCCCATGAGGATACACCTGCTGGACTATAAAAGGGCTAGACCATTTAGAATTTAACTTCCTTAGGAATAGATGCAGACGACTGTTAAATAGAAGAACTTTATGGCTAGGGTGAAAGGATTTCCTAAGAATCTTTTGATCATGCACCCTCTTCATCCTCTCTTTGTATGATTTTGCACAATTATAAGCATCATTCATTATCTCTTTCAACTCAGCAATTTGAAGCTTTCTATGATTCCCTGCCTGGTTGACATCAAAATTTAGCTGTCTAACAGCCCAAAAAGCTCTATGTTCTAACTCAACAGGCAGATGGCATGCCTTGCCATACACTAAGCGGTAAGGGGACATTCCAATGGGAGTCTTGTATGCAGTATGATATGCCCACAAAGCATCTATTAGTCGGACTGACAAATCCTTCATGTTGGGATTTACCGTCTTCCCTAAGATATGTTTATTCTCCATATTTGAAATTTTAGCTTGCGCACTAGTTTGTGGGTGGTATGCAGTTGACACTTTATGAATTATGCCATTCTTCTTCATTAGATCTTTAAATGGTCTATTGTAAAAGTGCAACCCCCATCACTAATGATAACGCGGGGTGTACCGAATCGTACAAGAATGTT
This sequence comes from Panax quinquefolius, assembly GCA_020205615.1. NCBI lineage: Eukaryota > Viridiplantae > Streptophyta > Magnoliopsida > Apiales > Araliaceae > Panax > Panax quinquefolius. The sequence goes on along the minus strand of CM035156.1, from coordinate 84,455,661 downwards.
CTATTTTAAGAATTTAACCACCACTTTGTGGTCATTTGTTTTGCACGCTATAGCCTCTACCCACTTTGACACATAGTCGACGGCTACTAAAACATAGAGATTGCCAAATGAGTTAGGAAAGGGTCTCATAAAAACTATCCCCCACACATCAAAGATTTCTACTATAAAAATAGGATTAAGGGGCATCATACTTCATCGCGTGAGACTACCTAACTTTTGACATCTCTCACAAGCTACACAATAGGTATGTGCATCATGAAAAAAGGAAGGCCAATAAAATCCACACTGCAAAACTTTAGCAGATGTCTTCTTTCCACTAAAATGGCCTCCACACGGCTGATCATGACAAAAAGAGGGAATTTGCATTTGATCCTCCTCAGGGATACATCTCCTAATTACCTGATCAAGACAATACTAGAAGAGATAGGGATCATGTAAGACCCCAAATTTTATGAAATGAAAGTATTCAATTTTTTTTATAATTATCATTCTATTTAGTAAATGGTTTAATTGATAAAAGGTTAAAGTTAAGGGTGATATTTAAAAATTTTGCAAAGTAAGCAAGTTGATATAAAATATTCGTTGTGTCGGGGAATATTCGTTTGGTCGGGGAATATTCTTTTTGTTAGGGAATATTCGTTCGACGACACTATAATTAGTGGACCCCACAACGGAATAACTGTCGGAGTTAAAAAACGACAGAAATAACTTTTAATAAAAATAACGGCAAAAGTTTTACCATTAAACTGTTGAAATACCCGGTGGTAAAAACACAATAATACATGTGGTTGTATAGTAGCACACGGTATTGATTATTGATGCTTACGTAAGAAGCCACTAAGCTTACTCAATTATTGCTACACTAATTGCTGCATAGTATCTCATGTTACTTAATTAAATTATTGTCACAGTATCATCTGCATAATATTTTATATTATTAAATCAATAATTGAGATGATAAAGTTATTCATATTATTATTTGCAATATTGACGATGTCTAAAAAGTTCTATCGAGGAAAGGGGTTTGGTCACCTAATTGCGCGCTAATGAGAGAAATCCTTATCGGAAAGCCCCCTCTTTCCTGGGAATGATTTGGTTGTTAAATATTGTGAGTTATAATATTAATGATGAATAATTGTTAATAGATTAAAAATGTGTTTATTAAAGATAAATGATTTGTGGTAAATATTTATTCAATTTTGATATAAATATAGGGATTTGTTATGAGGCATTTGTTGTAAGTTTGACTTAGTATTCCATGGGAAGATTTACTAATTTTATGGATCGTCGATGGTGGTTTTAATAGATAATCAATCTGGACCATTGATGGTGGTTTTAATAGTTAATCAATCTGGACCATTGATGGTGGTTTTAAAAGTAAATCAATCTTGACCGTCGGTGGTGGTTTTAAAAGTAAATCAATCTGGACCGTTGGTGGTGTTTTTAAAAGTAAATCAATCTAGACCGTCGGCTGTTGTTTTAATAGTAATCAATATGGACTGTCCATTCTAATAGTAAATTAATATGGACCGTTCGTGAATCAGTTACTATTTAGTCCATTCTCCTATAAATAGAAGCTTAATTCTTCTTTCATTCTCACCAATTCACTGAGATTCACAAGAGACACTATAGAGGAAGAAACTATAAAGAGCAAGAAGAAGAGTATTATGCTACTTCACTATTGTAGTATCAAGTCTTCTACTAAGGTAAGGGGTATTATTTCTTTCGTATTCATAAGGAATACTATTTTTCGTATTCATCCTTTAATATGTTGGAATAACCTGTCTATGCGGATTACGTACCGCATGACAGGTGAAAATCTATTTGCAGTTTCGTATATTATTTTATTTCTTATTCTTAAATCTAAACTTACTACGGTAAGTATTGCTTCTATAATCCCTAAAATTAGTGGAATATCCTTGAGTTTTGTGCTTCATCTAGTATCGTTTCATTAGAATATTGAACTGAATTTTCTTATTAAATATCAATATTTTTCCCAGGGTACTATTCATGACTTACTATTCACGGGTTACTATTCACCCGGATACTATTCACTCTAGTATTATTCACTCGGGGATTCGGGATACTTTTTATGCCGAGGGACTATTCACAGGTTACTATTCATCCAAGTACTATTCACTGTAGTATTATTCACTCGGGGATTCGGGGTACTTTTCATGTCGGGGTACTATTCACGAAGTACTATTCATGGGGTACTATTCACTAAAAAAATTTATTTCTTTTCTGTCCAAATTATTTTTGATACATGAATATTATTCTTGAAATTTACTCCACAAAGCAGTATCATGTTGACAATTTGGACATTATTGAATTCTGGATAAATTAAATTATAAATCTTTAAAATTTATCCTTTGCTTTTATTTAATTGAATTCTTATATCATTGTCATCATCCTCATGCTTATATTGTGATGAAAGTCATCTCTGGCCCGTAATGCATAGATGGGCTGTTGATTGGTATGATTATGACCAGGAATAATTCGGTATGATCATGACCATCGATGATTACATGAATATCCTTGGCTAGTAGTGCAGGGATAATTCGTGGACGTGATACTAATGAATATCCTTGGCCCGTAGTGCAGGGATGATTCGATGATGTGATTTATTTATAAGCTGAGTCCCAGCGATAAAATTGATGATAAAATTTTTAAATCATAGAAGATAATAGATATCATGCTCTACTTGACTCTTCTAATGGATTGCTTGTTCCGCTGCAGTTAAACTTGATGTCTATTGTATTTTATCAATTTAACAATGTTAAAGGCTAACGATAATTTATTCTGCATTATCTTAGTGATAATATTTCTTACTGGGCTAGTCGAGCTCACCCTTTTGCTTTCATTGTTCTCTTCAATAAATGAGAACGTAGCCGGGACTAGTCGGGGAATGGAGTGATGGTTCAAGATGGTTGTTTTAGTAGTCCTCACTATTTAGTGTGATAATAAATGTAATGAGGATTGAATTTGAGTTTGGAAATTGCCTATGAGACAATATTCGTGTAAAAACTCTCATTTCATGTTGTATAATTAATTTTGTATTTGTATTCAGTACCATGTATTTGGCGACCCAAGATGGGTGATGTATACCTATTTTAGGGGCGTCACAGTTGGTATCAAAGCTAAGGGATATGATCTCTGGCTGAGATGTGAGACTAGAACTAGGGGGGAGAGACGAGAAAATCCTTCGCTAGTATGACCTACCTAATTTTATTTGTTATTTAATTGGTCGGTCAGAATATAGGGGTATTATGTGGTATGTCAATTAATCCTTGTTTTGTGGCAGTATTTGAAAATGGCATCTGAAAATGTTGAGATAAACAATGGAGCACATGAGACCGTTGAGTCACCGTAGATCAATAACCAAGATAATGTGCATCATGAAGGCAATAATCCTCAGGTAAACAACAACACCAACCAAATGATGAACGATGGGATGTTTAGAGGCTTTATGTAATTCATGCAACATCAGGCGAGAGAGACTCCTATTCAAAATGCAGGTGGAAACACTGACAACTCACGGATGGTCACTAGTAAGTAGTTCAAGGAGCTGGGACCACCAGAGTTTTGGGGAAAGCCAAAACCACTAAAGGCAGAGACATGGATAAAGCAGATCACCAAGATATTTGATGTCTTGGGATGCTCCGAGGAGCAAAAGGTTCCCTTTGCCATCTTCATGTTACGTGAAGAAGTAGATTACTAATGGGAATCTATAAAACATACCCAGCCTGCCGCACTCAAGATGTCTTGGGAGTGGTTCCAAGAATTGTTCAACAACAAGTACTTTCTTGAAAGTATTCGCCACATAAAGGAGGTTGAATTCATCAAGCTGGAGCAAAACAATATGACTATATCGTAGTACGAGGCTAAATTTGTGGAGTATCCTGGTTTGCATCCCATTTGGTAGATAATGAGGAGAGAATGACGCGAATGTTTCTGTGAGGTTTGAAACCTGAAATACGTCAATACCTCATTTCTCACAAACTTTTCTTGTATTCATAAGTTCTGAATAGGGATAAGTTATTAGAACGCGATAATGAGTCAACCCAACCAAGAGAGAGCAACTGGCAAATCGATAATACCAATGGTAGTAGTCATCGGAACGGTGACAGCAAACATGGAGGGAATCAACATGCCAGAAATGGTAACCACTTCGGTGGTAATCATGTTAGGTTTGTAATATTCAAGAACACAATCAAATTGCAAAAATAAGCGGAAGCGTGGAAAAATCAGAGTTTAAAATTTTTACAAACCATATACCCGGATCACCCTTTATGCACAATTATTAATTAAACGAAAAAGATGAATAAGAAACATACCCTTGAAGATCCGAGCTTCCTCAGGTACAAGTTCACCTCCAATCCTTTTCGCGTTCAACTTGAATCCACCGGGTTTGGTTCCTTCATTTGATCAACGTTAGCCACCCAAGTGTTTGGCCTCTAGAGGTGATCCACCAAGGAAGAAGAAAGATCCAAGAAGATGGGTGTTTTGGCTTAAACCCTAGTTTTTCCTATCTGTATAGAAAAAGGAGGCGTACTCTCAAACTTTTGGAATAACACATAGTCTTGATATCTGATATAAGACTTCTCTTATAAAGATATCAAGTAACCCTATTAAAATAAGGTATTATTTAATTAAACTTTTTAATTAAATGGGCTCCCTAATCTTATTAGGGATAATTAATTAAACTCCTTTAATTAATTTTCCCTCCTAATCTTATTAGGAATAAATGAGAGTACTTATATTAAATTAATTCCTAAACTCTTTTAGAAAATTAAAATAATAATAATAATTGTAATAATATTAATAAGACAACTCTTATTAATTTATATCTAATATTTCTAAAATATTAAATAATAAATATTAAGCTATTTAATTTATTCTATCACCATAGATTAAATTAAATATACATAACTATATTATTACGATTATGCCATTAACTTCTTAAATAATTATTCTTCCTTTTATGGTGTGACCCTTTAGGTTCTCCATATTAAAACCGGTTGTGAATAAATCAATTAGAACAATTCTAATCTTATTTAAATAAATAAATTAAACAATTAATTTATTTAAATAAATAATATTTATTCTACAATAGGGATAAGCCTCCTAGCGATCAACGACTTTCCGGATAATATAGATTTCAACATTAATCATAAAAGAACCTTTGAGTAAATAGTTACAAATACAATTCAATCCTTCCACCATACAATGTCCAAATTAAATATAAGACATGGAATTCATCAAGTCTTATTTTATTTAATTATATGTACTTCGACTCTTAAATGCACAACTCAAATAATGCAAATTAGAAACTCCTTTCTAATTTCATTTAGCCGCCAAGGACTACTTTGGGTTGTCATTTATCGAATCACATAGGACATTTCTCTTCTTTTTAATAAGTGGTAGATTCTTTATTGATCATACATTATCTCCATGTGCAACTTATTATACCCAAGCATACCCTTTGATATACCCTAAGGGTCTTAAGGAATAAGTCAAAGTATAACTCATCATACACAAGATACTATGATGATCTCAAGTCCAAGGATCACTTGTACTACTATCACTACTGAGAATTCCTATTGACAGCAAGTAAAACTCCATTAGGTATTCCTTAGCGAGCCAACGTTCAAGTGAACTTATTCTCTAATAAGCACCTACATACTTGCTTTAGTGTCTCCACACAAATGATCATGAGATCAATCATCCTCATCCAATGAGCAAGCAACGTATGTACCAATCTATCCGGATTCACTAATCCCAATTTAGTAATCCAATGATTGGGAACTATTTTAGTTTTAAGCTTTCTAAGAATTTAGATCTCATTAGAATGATCATCATCATTATTCTAAAAGCATTGCTTAAAACTATGAGTTTATCACATATTATAAAACAGCATCATGTAGATAATTAAAAGCCCTTAATAAATTAATACTTTTTATTAATAAATGAATAAGATTGTTACAAAGTATATGCTTTATCATCAAACATGATTGGCTTGTGTGCATATTACTTTCAAATCATGGCCAAGATAATAGAAGAAAAGTTTCAAGAAGAGAAGGTTCAACAATGATGGAAAGACAGCAGTACCAGCACCCATTTTCAAGGAAGGAGAACGACCACCGATTATATGCTTCAAATGCAGAGGGGAGGGACACATCAGTCCAAACTACACGATACAGTCCAAAGCGTGTTACAATTACGGAAGAGAAGGTCACCTAGCTCGATTTTGTCGTGTAGTGAAGTCAAGTCCAGCTGGGATGGTGACGCCAAAGGATGTTCCAGATAAGTCAAAATTGGTAGTTTAAGAGAGAGCGTTTGTCATGAAGAGAAACCCGAACGGAGTTATCACGGGTAAGCTAATTATAAACTGTTGCAAAGTCTATACCTTATTCGATACCGGTTTTACCCACTCATTTATTTTACTTAATTGTGCTCAACGTTTAAACTCGACTCTGGAGAAATTAGACTTTGACTTATCTGTTGAAACTCCGTTGGGAGAAACCTTCATTACATCCACTGTTTATAAATCTTATTTGATTCAAATTGGCACCCGCACGTTACCTGTCGATCTTATCTCTTTGAAAATATTTGCATTCAATGTGATTTTAGGAATTGATTGGTTGACTACTCATCATGCTAAAATTGATTATTTTCGTAAGGTTGTTAGCTTTCATATTCCTAACCAACCTATTATACGAATTCAAGCAACCAAATAACTAAAGTCGATCATTGTCATATCAAGCCATAAAGCTATTCGTTTATTGAAAAACGGATGTCAAGCTTTCTTAGCCCATGTCACAGATTTAAATAAAAATATGTCAGATCTGAATGATATTTCTATTGTTAATAAATTTCCTAACGTATTTTTCGAAGAACTTCCTGGCCTACCCTCAGAGCGTGAAATAAAATTTTGTATTGACCTTGAACCCGATACAAAACCCTCAAATATTTTTTCACCCAAAATGAACGTAACATGCGCTGAAGACGTTGGCTCGAGCTGTTGAAGATTACGATCATACCATTCAATATCATCATGAAAGAGCGAACGTGGTAGCTGACAAGTTGAGTAGAAGATCGTATGCGGTTACAAGTGTGACATTGTTAACACAAAGAGTCATTTCGTACGACTTATAAAAGATGGAGATAGAGTTAAAGACTCCAAGAATATATGTGAAGATAGCGAATGTAAGATTAGTATCGACTTTAATCGATAAAGTTAAAGCTACTCAAGCTACAGACTCAGAACAGATTAATGTGAAGAAGAAGGTGCAAAAATGCATTATTCTAACAGTAATAATCTATATTGTGAGGAAATCTCAAACCCTCAATTTTATTAGTCTATTTGAAATTCTCGATTGAGTAGGAACTGTGGCCTATAGACTCGCTTTATCGCTAAGTATGTCGCGTGTTCATAACATTTTTCACGTATCGATGTTACGTAAATATGTTAAAAACTCGAACCACATTATTTAATTAGAACTAGACGAGATAGCAGAAGATTTAACGTATGAGGAGATACTTGTTAAAATCTTCGATAAGAAGAAACATATTTTACGCTTAAAGGTTATACCTCAAAGAGTTAGAATCTGACGAGGTATCCTCACCTCTTCGACATACCAGGTACGTACGTAAATTTCGAGGGCAAAATTTCATAAGGAGGGGAGATTGTAAGACCCCAAATTTTATGAAATGAAAGTATTCAATTTTCTTATAATTATTATTCTATTTAGTAAATGGTTTAATTGATAAAAGGTTAAAGTTAAGGTTGATATTTGAAAATTTTGCAAAGTAAGCAAGTTGATATAAAATATTTGTTGTGTCGAGGAATATTCGTTTGGTCGAGGAATATTTTTTTTGTCAGGAAATATTCGTTCGACGACACTATCATTGGTGGACTCCATAACGGAATAACTGTCAGAGTTAGAAAATGACAGAAATAACTTTTTATAAAAATAATGGCAAAAGTTTTACCGTTAAACTGTTGAAATACCCGGTGGTAAAAATATAGTAATACGCGTGGTTGCATAGTAGCACAAGGTATTAATTATTGATGCTTACGTAAGAAGCCACTCAATTTACTCAATTATTGCTATAGTAATTGCTGCATAGTATCTCATGTTATTTGATTCAATTATTGTCATAGTATCATCTGCATAATATTTTATATTATTAAATCAATAATTGAGATGACAAAGTTATTCATATTATTATTTACAATATTGACGATGTCTAGAAAGTTCTATCGAGGAAAGGGGTTTGGTCACCTAATTGCGCGCCAATAGGGAGAGATCCTTATCGAAAACCCCCCTCGTTCCTAGGAATGATCTAGTTGTTAAATATTATAAGTTATAATATTAATGACGAGTAATTGTTAATAGATTAAAAATGTGTTTATTAAAGATAAATGAATTGTGGTAAATATTTATTCAATTTTTGATATAAATATAGGGATTTGTTATGAGGCGTTTATTATAAGTTTGACTTAGTATTCCATGGAAAGATTTACTAATTTAATGGACCGTCGATGGTGGTTTTAATAGATAACCAATCTAGACCATTGATGGTGGTGTTAATAGTTAATCAATCTGGACCATTGATGGTGGTTTTAAAAGTAAATCAATCTGGAACGTCGGTGGTGGTTTTAAAAGTAAATCAATCTAGACTGTCGGTGGTGTTTTTAAAAGTAAATCAATCTGGACCGTAGGTTGTGGTTTTAATAGTAATCAATATGGACCGTTCGTTTTAATAGTAAATCAATCTAGACCGTTCGTGAATCAGTTACTATTTAGTCTATTCTCCTATAAATAGAAGCTTAATTCTTCTTTCATTCTCACCAATTCACTGAGATTCACAAGAGACACTATAGAGAGAGAAACTATAGAGAGCAAGAAGAAGAGTATTCTGCTACTTCACTATTGTAGTATCAAGTCTTCTACTAAGGTAAGGGGTATTATTTCTTTCATATTCATAATGAATACTATTTTTCGTATTCATCCTTTAATATGTTGGAATAACTTTGTCTACCTTGGATTACGCATCATGCATGATGTGTGAAAATCTATTGCGATTTCGTATATTATTTCATTTCATATTCTTAAATCTAAACTTATTATGGTAAGTATTGCTTTTATAATCCCTGAAATAAGTGGAATATCCTTGAGTTTTGTGCTTCATTTAGTATCGTTTCATTAGAATATTGATCTGAACTTTCTTATTAAATATCAATATTTTTCCCGGGATACTATTCACGAGTTACTATTCACAGGTTACTATTCACCTAGATACTATTCACTCTAGTATTATTCACTCGGGGATTTGGGGTACTTTTCATGTCGGGGTACTATTCATGGGTTACTATTTATCCGGGTACTATTCACTCTAGTAGTATTCACTCGGAGATTCGAGTTACTTTTCATGCCGGGGTACTATTCACGAAATACTATTCACGGGGTACTATTCAATCGAAAAATTTATTTCTTTTCTGTCCAAATTATTTTTGATACATGAATATTATTCTTGAATTTTACTCCACAAAGCAGTATCATTTTGACAATTTGGACATTATTGAATTCTAGATAAATTAAATTATAAATCTTTAAAATTTATCCTTTGCTTTCATTTAATTGAATTCTTATATCATTGTCATCATCCTCATGCTCTACTTGACTCTTCTAATGGATTTCTTGTTCTACTTGACTCTTCTAATGGATTTCTTGTTCTGCTGCAATTAAACTTGATGTCTATTGTATTTTATCAGTTTAACAATGTTGACGGCTAACGATAATTTATTGTGCATTATCTTAGTCATAATATTTCTTACTGGGCTAGTCGAGCTTACCCTTTTGCTTTCATTGTTCTCTTCAGGAAATGAGAACATCGCCGAGACTAGTCGGGGAATGGAGTGATGGTCCGAGATGGTTATTTTAGTAGTCCTCACTATTTAGTGTGATAATAAATGTAATGAGGATTGAATTTGAGTTTGGATATTGTCTATGAGACAATATTCGTGTAAAAACTCTCAGTTCATGTTGTATAATTAAGTTTGTATTTTTATTCATTACCATGTATTTGGCGACCCAAGATGGGTGATGTATACCTATTTTGGGGGTGTCACAGATCATCTCAATAAAAGTGCTTCACCTCAGATGAGAGCAGATCCTTTGTCCCCAAATCCCCTGTCTCCCTTTTGTCCCCCACTTAAATTTTGACACATGTCCTTTTTATTTAATTTTAGAATTAATTAATGTTAAGTAAGAGACTAGGTGTCAAAATTTAAGTGGAGGGACACAAGGGGACAAGGAAATTGGGGATAGAGGATCTGCTCTCACCTCGGACAAGAATTTAGACTTATCTTGTTTAGACTAATGATCTGGAATTTCATGTGTAATAAGATAATAACAATGCTTGCATACCAAGGTAACTGGGAAACATGCATAAGCTTCTCATCAGGGAATGTCTCAGCTATGGGCAACAGATCACTTGAGAATTCAACTATAAGTCTTGATAGGTGATTTGCAACAACATTCTCAGCTCCTTTCTTATCTTTTATCTCCAAATCAAACTCTTGTTGCAACAAGACCCACCGAATCAGCCACAACTTTGCATCTTTCTTAGAAAACAAGTATTTCAAAGCGGTGTGATCTGATTAGACAATGACTTTAGATCCTAATAAATAGAACATAAATTTGTCTAAAGCAAATGCAACTGCTAACAACTTCTTCTCTATGGTAGAATAATGGAGTTGAGTGTCGTTCAAGGTCTGCTTGTATAGTAAATCACATGATGGGCTTTATTAATTCTCTGACCTAAAACTGCCCCAACTGCATAATCAGAAGCATCACACATGATCTCAAATGGAAGGTTCCAGTCAGGGGAACAAATGATAGGTGCGGAGGTCAGAGCGGATTTCAAAGTCTCAAAGGCTTTTAGGCATGCTTTATCGAATATGAATGGGGCGTCTTTAGCGAGGAGAGTACATAGAGGTTTAGGAATCTTACTAAAATCCTTGATAAAACGCCTATAAAAACCAACATGACCTAAGAATGAGCAAATATCCTTCATCGTTCGCGGGGGCGACAGGATAGAGATTAATTCTACATTAGCCTTGTCTACTTCAATTCCCTCTTTGGAGATGATATGCCCAAGAATAATTCCCTTTTGTACCATAAAATGGCATTTCTCCCAATTAAGCACTAGATTCTTTTCTCTACACCTTTCTAAGACTAGAGCTAGGTGTTTCAGACATTCCTTAAAAGAAGATCCAAACACAGAAAAATCATCAATGAAAACCTCTAAGAATTGGTCTACCATGTCAGAGAATATAGAAATCATACACCGCTGAAAAGTGGTAGGTGCATTGCATAGTCCGAAAAACATACGACGGTAGGCGAATGTACCGAAAGGGCACGTGAATGTTGTCTTCTCTCGATCAGATGGATCGACTGCAATTTGGTTATAATCAAAATAACAATTCAAAAAGCAGTAATAAGCATAACTAGCTAACCTTTCCAACATTTGGTCAATGTAAAGAAGAGGAAAGTGATCCTTCCTAATCATTGAATTCAACTTTCGGTAGTTAATACAATCATGCCATCCCGTCTAAACACGAGATGGAACTAACTCATTATGCTCATTGACCACCACTATAATCCCTGACTTCTTAGGAAATACTTACACAATGTTCACCCACTTACTATCAGATATCGGGTATATAATACCTGCATCAAAAAGCTTGAGTACCTCGGCCCTAACTTCTTCTTGCATCACTGGGTTCAGCCTTCTTTGTGGTTCACGAGAGGGTTTTGCTTTCTCTTTTAAGTGAATTTTATGCATGACAACGGACGGGCTGATTCCTTTTAAATCTGTAATAGACCACCCAATAGCTTCTTTATGCTCGTGAAGGACTTCAAGTAATTTTTTCTCTTGAGCATTATCGAGATTAGAAGCAATGATAACAGGCAATGACTCTGCTGGACCTAAAAATGCATATTTTAGATTATCAAGCAATGGTTTCAGGTCCAACTTTGATGGTTCTTCAATAGAGGGAGGTCAGGGAGTCGATGGAAGATTAAAAGGCACAAGTTTTGGTTGGAAAGAATGTGTACCCATGACAGGCATTGAATCCAAAAGCGCATTAAATTGCTCTATAGATTCATCAATATCAAAATCACAACCAAAATGGGACAAACAAACTTCTAATGGGTCTTCCTTACAAGTTTGCAAGAAAGATTCCTCTGTTAGACTATCAATTAAATGGACTTGTCCGAAATCATTATCATCAGTGCCTATCGAGGTCTTGCTAATGTCAAAAACATTTAGCTCAGTTGTAAGGTTCCCAAAAGAAATTTTCATCACTCCATTTCTATAATTGATGAGGGCGTTGGATGTAGCAAGAAATGGTCGCCCTAAAATCACAGGAATTTGGCCTCTTGTATTCTGAACAGGCTCAGTATCAAGGACAACAAAGTCCACAGGAAAATAGAAAGCATCTACCTTGATCAGAACATCTTCAATGAAACCCCTAGGAATTTTCACTGACCTATCAGCAAGTTGGATTGTCATTGGCGCGGGCTTCAATTCTCCTAAATGTAACTGCACATACACATAATATGGCAATAAGTTCACACTAGCCCCCAAATCTACCAAAGCTCGCTCAATATGATGATCTCCTATTTTGCATGAGAATGTTGGACATCCAGGGTCCTTAAATTTGACAGGGATCTTGCATGTTCAGCTAAGAATGCCTTTTTTGGAACATTTGTTCTCCTCTTTTGAGTGACGAAGTCTTTGAGAAACTTGGCATAGGAAGGTACTTGCTTGATAGCATCAAGTAATGGAATGTTTATTTTAACTTGCTTAAACACTTCCAAAATTTTTTCAAATTGAGTACCCTTCCTATTGTCTTTTAGCCTATGAGGAAATGGGGCTTTAGGAACAAAGGACCTACTCGAGAGATCTTTATTTTTTTGCTTAGCAAGAGGAGTTTGGTTCATAACTTGAGGTATATGATTAACCTTAGCTGGATGCTGCTCTTCATCTTTCTCTTCCTCTTCGTTATCAATTGCCTTTCTCGACCTAAGTGTGGTTATAGCTTGAACTTGCCCATTTAGTGGTGGATTTGGTAGGTTAGAAGCTATCCCACTTGAGGAAACACCTTTAGGGTTCGAAATTGGCTGACTTAGAAATTTACCCTTTTCTCTCTCACCCAATTGACTAGCCAATAGACCCATTTGACTCTCTAACTTGATGATGGCTTGAGTGTTCATGAGGCCATTCGTGACACCCCCAAAATAGGTATACATCACCCATTCTGAGTCACCAAATACATGATACAAAATTTAAATACAAACTTTCATTTATATAATACGACAAAAAGAGTAGCTGAGAGTTTTTACACGAATATTGTCTCATAGACAATATCCAAACACAAATGAAATCTTCATTACATTTATTATCACACTATTTTATAGAATAGTGAAGACTACTACATCCACCATCACGGATCGTCACTCCGTTCCCCGACTAGTCTCGGCTATGTTCTCATTTCCTGAAGAGAACAATGATAGCAAAAGGGTGAGCTCAACTAACCCAATAAGAAATATTATGACTAAGATAATGCAAAATAAGTTATCGTTAGCCTTCAACAGTATTAAACTGATAGAATATAATAAACAACAAGTTTAACTGCAACGGAACAAATAATCCATTAGAAGAGTCAAGTAGAGCATGATATCTACTATCTTCTATGATTTAAAAGTTTATCATCAATTTTATCACTGAGACTCAGCTTAATAAATAATCTACATCACCGAATTATCCATGCACTATGGGCCAAGGATATTCTTTAGTATCACATCCACTAATTATCCATGCACTACAGGGCTAAGGATATTCGTGTTATCACATCTGTCCATCAATGCACTACGTGCCAATGAGGACTTTTATCACATCATTTGTAACATTACAGGTCATGATTATACTGAATAATCCCTGGTCATAATCATACCAATTAACAGTTCATCTATGCACTACGGGCCAAAGATGACTTTCATCATAATATAAGCATGAGGATGATAACAATGATATAAGAATTCAATTAAATGAAAATAAGGATAAATTTTAAAGATTTATAATTTAATTTATCCATAATTCGATAATGTCCAAATTGTCAACATGATACTACTTTGTGGAGTAAAATTCAAGAATATTATTGTATCAAAAATGATTTGGACTGAAAAGAAATCAATTTTTGTTATGTACAGTACCCCGGGTGAATAGTATCCCATGAATAGTACTCGGGAATAGTACCCCATGAATAGTACCCCAGCATGAAAATATTAAAAATTATCAATAATGTTCAGAATAATATTTTCGTGAAAAGTTACTAGATGAAACGCAAATTTCAAGGACATTATACTAATTTCAAGGAGTATAGAAGCAATACTTTAACAAAATGAGTGTAGAATTCATAATCTGAAATGAAATAATATTACTTACATACCACAGAGTATGGAAGAAAATATTATTTCTTACGAATATTGAACAAAAATAATATCCCTTATCTTAAAAGGAAAGTACTTCTGTGACGCCCCCAAAATAGGTCCAATCCACCCAACCCATTCTGAGTTGTCAAATATATGGTACAGGAAACAACTACAACTTCATTATTACAATTGTCATGCAAATTACAAAAACACATATACTGTGAGTTTTAATAACAACTGTGACTCTCATCGCTTTACTTGGATAACACCTCATATTGATACCTTACATAAAGGTATCGTCAATAACTGTTTTAGAAATTAAAATATTTGGAAAATGTTCAAGGAAACCTTCATACATGGGAGGCCATGCATCTAAGTTATAATAGATATCATATGACTCGAGAATTATCCTTGGTTGACCCAATAGACCCCAAAGAAAAATGAGAAGATTTCTATCATGTTCTTTCCAATGGTGAGTCTTCTCTTACAATATAATTATCTCTATTGTCTCCAATTGAGAATTATATTTTAACTAAACTCCAAGATTATATAGGTAGTGCTCATAGATATAATAAGCAAGTGGATGTGCACAATCCTATCTTATGATAACATGAAGTCATAGGTCATTAGACATCTTGTATGATAGTTGCAAAACACCTTTCCAAAGTTAGGTTCACCTCACCCTATTTCGTTCACCAAAATCAACGGTTAAATGACGTATAAAATACGACACACTTATCTCAAATTCTTAATAAAATTATTGTCGTACTGTTTTAGGGGAAACCTCAACAACTATAGACCACCGTTCTATTCCCGTGTTACCCCCGCTCGACCTAGCTACATTCTTTTTACCTGAAAGGAATTTTGAAGCAAAAGAGTGAGCACAACTAGCCCAGTAAAGAATATCATGACTAAAGATAATTAAATTATCAATAGCCTTCGTCAGTAATGAATCAGAGATTTAGAACATATGGTAGATGATAAAACTTTTCAACCATAGTTGCAGCGGAACGAGCAATCTATTAGAAGAGTCAAATAGACCGTAAAGTCTATTATCATCTCCATGTTAAAAGTCCACCAATAATGTTTTAACCCTGTAACATCAGTCAACAGTTCCTGTCCATAATAATGTGAATAACTCATAATCATAATTGTAGTTCTAAATTCTTCTTCTCATCTAGGACGAAGATAATTTTCATCACATGTCTTTACCTGAAACATCAAAGATCATGGTTATACCAAATCGCAGTTCCTGTTCATAATCATACTAATAAATTCATCTTTGCACTATGGGCCAAAGATATTCATCAATAATTCATCTTTGCACTACAGGCCAAAGATATTCAACAACAGGTCATCTTTGCACTACGGGCCAAAGATATTAATATCTAAAAGAAATATATAATCATTTCAGAATTTAGATAAACAATAATTATAACCATGTTGATCAATTCACCTTTGCACTTAAGGTAAAGATATTCAATTATAAATTCAACGGTCATGATCATACCAGTCAACAATTCATCTTTGCACTACTAGCCAAAGAGAATCCATAGTCACGATCATACCAATAATCTACCCATCTTTACACTCAAGTGAAAGAGAAATTTCGTCACCTAGGCTATAAAAATGTTAGATATGATAATAAAAATAATATGTTCAGAACATTGATTTAATTTCAAGAGTAAGATTAATAAATCAACGATAATTTGGTCAGAAAAAGAAACCAATTTTGTCGTGAATAATACCCTGTGAATAGTAACTCATGAATAGTAACTCATAAATAGTAACTCGTGAATAGTAACTCATGAATAGTAACTCGTGAATAGTAACTCGTATTCGTACATTGTACCATATATATAAATAATGTCGTATACGTAAATAGTGCCATATACATGAATAGTTTTGTATACTTGAATAGTAACCCCGATATGAAAATATAAAAATTTTCCAATAAAATTCATACCAATATTTCGATATAATGATATTGAAAGAAATAATATCATTTACGAAGAAAATAACATCCCTTACCATCCTTACCTCAAAAGAATAGTACTTCTGGTTGGAATTTCGGATATAATGCTGAAAGAAACTTGCACGAAATAGCAACTCTCAAAGTATCAAAATACTCACAAAAATACGCTCGATATAATAGAGAAAGAAAACTTCAGATTCTGGTGTGATTTTCAATTCTAACTAAGCACCTTATTTATAGAAAAATGCTAGAACGCCAAAAGAGACTAGATTAATAAAATATTAATTTTTTTCTACGCACATTTATTTGACCAAATTATCAGCCATCACAAGTGGGGCCCACTAAAATTCAAAATTTCCACACCAACCAAAAGTGGGGCCCACCCATATTTTTAATTAAAAAAAATTATTTCTGAAACTTCAATAATTAATAATAAATAGCCCTTATATCCAAAAAAATACGAATTTTATGTCTATTTCATAGGAAATTAAATTCTCTACAACTTTCTAGAAGAAATTTTTTCCAAATTTCAAACAAAAAATGTCCGAAATCCACATACGGGTGATTTGTAATACCTCCATTCGGACAAAATACTGATAAAACACCTCAACATTAATTCCTTCATTTATATCCACATAAAATAAATATTTCCTTATCATATAAATTAATAATTAATTATTCACAAATAATATTACGTAATCACAATTATGACAACCGTGTCGCTCGTTCGGGAAAGAAGGGGCTTTTCGATAAGGATTTCTCCATCATTGGTGGCGTAATTAGATGACGAAAACCATTTCATGTAGATGTAACTTCCTTAGACAATACTAATAATGCTATCTAATAATATTATTCAAATAACATGAATTATTGATCCGATAATGGAAATCTCGTGCGTGATAATTATTTAAATAACAATAATATAAAATATCAATGTTGTAATTATTGAATCAATAAAATAAAATATTGAGCAAAGAATTATCGTAACAATTATCGAAAGAGTAGTGCCTTCTTACGTAAGAATTAATAATTCAAAATATCGTGTAATATATCGTGCCATCGCAACAACGCCAGACATTTTTACTTTTACCCACCGGGTATTCCAACAGTTTCAACGGTAACAATTACGTCGTTATTTATAAAAACTCATACTTGTCATTTTCTTCATCCGACAATTATTCTGTTATAGGGCCCACAAATTGTTGCACCATCATACGAATATTCCCTGACAGCAAGAATATTCCATGACTAAACGAATATTCCCCGACAACAATGAGTATTTTATAACCACTAGCTTATTTTGAAAAAAATTATATATATCACCGTTAAATTTAAACTTTTATCAATTTAACCATTTACTGAATAATAATTATAAGAAAAATTGAACTTTTATTTCATAAAATTCGAGGTCTTACAATCTCCCCTCCTTATGAAATTTCATCCCCGAAATTTACGTACTTTGTATTTCGAAGAGTTGAGAATACCTTGCTTTCATTTTAGATTCTATCTTCCCGGTCATCTTGATTTCTCCATTGCTCATTCTAAAATACAACTTCAAAACAAAGGTTAATTGACATGCCACATAATATCCTTATATATATTCTGACCGACCAATTAAATAATAAATAAGCTTAGGTAGGACACACTAGCGAAGGATTTACTAATCTATCCCCTCCTAGTTCTATTCCCCGATCTCTGCCATAGAACATATTCCTAAGCTCTGATACCAACTATGACTCTGGACACCAACTTGTGTTAGCAACTCACCAAGGTACTTATCAGCTTGCTACCGTTATTCACAGTGTCCCCTACGGAGTGTCTGGCTTTGGTGCATCCCCCACAAGAAAGTCACCAGCGAGAGGCTCGGGGCTCTTTACTTATAGCTCTAATACCAACTGTGACGCCCCCAAAATAGGTCCAATCCACCCAACCCATTTCGAGTAACCAAATACATGTTACAGGAAGCAACTACAAATTCATTATTACAATTGTCGTGCAAAATATGACGACACATATACTGTGAAATACGCTCAATATTATAGAAGAAGAATTCTCTGATTCTGGTGTGATTTTCAATTATAAACTAAATATCCTATTTATAGGAGAATGGAAGGATACTATTTGAAAAAGAAAATCATGGACTGCACAGTAGAAGTTTCACGGGCACACACCGGTGAAGGAATTTTTTTTTGATTTTACTATGCAAACACTATGCAGACACTATTCAAACACTATGCATAATAAAATATAATATATTCTATTTTTCATATAAAAACAAAATTTATAAAATATATATTTATATATATATACTCCCTCCATTCCACACCAACTCATTTCCCCCTCCCGTGACAAATTTATATTTATATATATATATATATATATATATATATATATATATATATATATATATATATATAAAACAAAACTGAGATAACTTTCTCCCGACTATTTTGAAAAATGGGTAAGTGGTGGTCCATATAATAAGCCAAATTTACAACAAATACTTCATAAAAATCCCCTCTATTTAACTCAATTCACTTGGCTTTACAAAAAATATTTTTAATAACATTCATCATTAATATTATAACTTAAAATATTAACAACCAGATCATTCCCAAGAAAGAGAGGGCTTTTTGATAAGGATTTCTCCCTATTGGCGCGCAATTAGATGACCAAACCCCTTTCCTCGACAGAACTTTCTAGACATTGTCAATAATGCAAATAATAATATGAATAACTTTTTTGTCTCAATTATTGATTTAATAATATAAAATATTGTGACAATAATTGAATCAATAACGTGAGATACTATGCAACAATTATTGGAGCAATAATTGAGTATAACTGAGTGACTTTTCACGTAAGCATCAATAATCAATACCGTGTGCAACTATGCAACCACGCGTATTACTATACTTTTATCACCGGATATTTCAACAGTTAACGGTAAAACTTTCGCCATTATTTTTATAAAAAGATATTTCTATTATTTTCTAACTCCGACAATAATTTCATTGTGGGTTCCACCAATGATTGTGCCGTTGACGAATATTCCCCGATCAATTGAATATTTTATAACAACTTGCTTACTTTACAAAATTTATAAATATTACCCACAACTATAACATTATATCAAATCCACACCATAATATTCAAAAATATATTTCGAGAAAAACTAATCTTTATTCATAAAAGTTGGGGTCTTACAACCTCCCCTTCTTATGAAATTTCGTCCTCAAAATTGGTGTACATACCTGGTATGTCGAAGAGGTGAGGATACCTTGATTTCATTTCAGATTCTAACTCCCAGGTCATTTCCTTAACATCGTGGTTTTCCCACAAAACTTTGACTTGAGGTATAACCTTGAAGCGTAGAATATGTTCCTTCTTATCCAAGATTTTAACAAGTACCTCTTCTTATCCAAGATTTTAACAAGTACCTCTTGTTATCCAAGATTTCCTCAACCTCTTTCTTTGAAGTCTAGCACACAGAGTCTTAATAAATCTTCAAGAGTTTGAATAGTCCTCTCCGACTGCCCGTCCGTCTGAGGATGATATACCGAATGGAATCGTAAATCCGTGTCCATAGCTTTTTGCAAACTAACCCAAAATTGTGAAGTGAATCTTAGGTCTCGATCAGAAACTATGGATACTGTGACAACCCGAATTTTTATAAATTATTAAAATTAGAATTTAATAATTAAAATTCTTATTTTGAGATGTTTTAAGTTTGAGTATGTATATATATGTGTTATATATGTTGAAATATATGATCTGGTGTGAAGAGAAATATATATTCATATATTGGGAAAGTGAGGTTTAATAGTAAGTTAACTATTGAAGGAATTAAATGAATTTAGTAATTAATTTTAAATATTTATTGAATTAAATAAATATTTTAATTTATTTATTTATTGAGATAAATAAATATAGTGATGAATCATGGTGCATTATTTTAGTAACTAAATTGATTAATGTAAATTAAATTGCATAATGTTAATTTTATTTGAAGGATTTAATTTAAGGAAATAATTAAATTAAATCAATTGCTTAATATTTAAGAAAATAATTAATTTAAATAAAATGTTGTTTTGATCTAATTTATTAATTAAATTAGATATGTAAAGATTTATTAAGTATGTTACAATGGGATTTATAATTATTATAATTATTATAATTATAATTGCAAGTTATTTAAATGTTACATGTGTGACAAGTGAAACTATATAATAAAAGTATTATAAAAATAATCTAGTTTGGCGGGTTTGTGGTAGCCAAACAAGGCCCTGTGGCCTTTGGCTTATTCAATTGACGCTTTTTTATTATTTTCTAACGGAAGAGTACGTGGGGGACTGCCAATTTATTTCTTCACGTCTTATTTTCTAAGGCCAAAATAGCAGAGGGTTAGAGAGAGATTGGTAGTGAAGAGAAAAAAACACAGAGGGAATTTCAAAGAGATTGAGGGTTTTACTGTGGAAGAAATTGAAGTCACTATATATCAATTACTTCAATAAACAAGGATTAAGGTATATCATAGTTCTAATTTTTATGTTTGAGTTCTCTGTGATTTTTTTTTGTAAACTATTAAGTCACGTTGGATGATTGTATATCTGTGTACATATAGTTTGTTAGAATCTGTTAGTCACCATATTTGAGTGTTATTGGAATAATCAAACACATAAAATTGGATTGTAGGATGGAATTTAAAATAGCAGTGATATGTTCATATGTTATGGCATTAGAAAGTGAAAAATTTGATGCTCTATATGTGTTATAATATGTAATTGGTTATGGGATTATGTTAATAGGTTAAGAAACAAAAACAACGTATTTTAAATCGTGTTAATTGGTTAAGAAACAAAGTCGTGGCGATGGAATTCGCTAAAAGTGTAAAAATGAAGAAATTTGGAAAATTAAGGTTTTGATTCAGGGAATTGAAGTAAGAAGATAGAAAAATTTAGATTATTCTGCATTTTAATAAGTTTAATATTGAATATTGATGTAAAAATCAGAAGTTAGTTGTGTTATTAATGACCAAAGTCGAGAATTATATTGTATGAATTTTTGGGGTCGTTACAGTTGGTATCAAAGCCGATAGGTTAGAAACCTTAGGTTAGAGTACCTTAGGCTACAACCTTAGAGAAGATATGTGAAGATAATGAAAGAATAAGCTCAAGTAGAATTTGAATAATAAGAAGTAATTTAAAAAATTTATAAAGAAAGGATTAAAACATGCGTGAGAGGATTCAAAGAAGAATCTCGATGAGTTATAAGGAGTATGAATGTGGGGTTACCCAACTCCAATAATAAGGATGTAAATAGACAATGTCTATAATAAGAGAGTGATAAAGAAGTTAAGAATAAAAAGTTATAGTTAAGTATGGTACAGTTGTTTTCTTTAATAGTTGATGTATGGTATCTGGGCTAAACGATTCCTTCATAGAGCGGAGGTATATACAAACTAGCAACTCAGAACCTAGTTTATTGGTTGTTTGTGGGAAACCACTCAGTGTACCATATTGAAACTATTAGAGACTCGATGTGTACCAAGTATAGAAATTGTATACGAATAATGAAAATATGGAACTTAAATGAAATGTTGAGCAATGTAAATGAAGTTAGAAATTCTTAAAAGAAGAATTGTTATATAAACAAGAGAATTCAAAGAAGAATCTTGAAGATAAGAAATGGCAATAGCCAATATAACGAATAATGTCGTAAATGATGAAAAAGGGAAAGAAAAAGGATCGTAAAACAAAACGGTCACGAGCTAAAAAAAAGAATTTTAAGGGAGATGAATATAGAATAAAATCACGACGTGATCTGTTTAAGTTATAAAAGAAAGATGGTCTGTAATGTTTGAATAATTAAAGCTTGATGCTATGAAGATGATGTACTATGAAATAGTACGAGATAAACTCATGAGGAGTTATAGATAATGTGATACGAGGAATTCGTATCGAGCAAAGAGCAAGTTAAGAGTAAGATAGAGTTAGGTGGGATTTCAATTGAGGACTCTTGTGATGGCTAAGTTGTACAAATCTTTGTATGGGCGAGGGTTTTGTGCTTGCACTTAGTTTATCACATTGATAATCATTGGAATGTTGGTGTCACGCAATCAATGTATATGTGGAGAAAAGGTGATGCTTTTCTCATGTGTATATTTGATAGTTAGAAACTATTAAGATTAGTCAGATATTATTAGGATTAGGTGCGGTTCTTAAAACTAAGGCATATGGTAAGTTCGTGACTCATAATAATATGGTATATTTTGAACCCCTCAGCGAATGGACGCCAATGGTCTGACTACGATAAGTTCTTAAACTCATACTATTGTGGCAAGTTCCTGAACTTCCAATGTGCGATAAGTTTGATGAACTATACTGGGTATATAGGAGGATTATAAGTTGAAATACAAGAATATTTAGTGTAAATATTGAAATTGATGGAGAAAATTAGGTATTCCAAATCTTCTAGCGTTGCTAGATTTTCGAAATTTATTGACTTCGTGCTGATGTTTGCACTTCTATTTTCTTGAAAAACATTGGATCAAATAATGAAACCAATGAGTATTAAAAAAAAATACCGTTATTCGTAAGTCTATGCTAATTGCTTCGGCTAGACAAAAATGATTTAAAATATATCAAAATGTATTTTTATATCATCAATGTATCATAGAACCTGGTGCAGAGATGATAAAAATGTGTAGGGATTCGACACATAAAACGCAGCGAAAATAGAACAATTCAAAGCAATTTCCAAAACCCAAAAATAGGATCCATGCGAAACAGAAATTAATCAAGTGGTATAGAAATTATACCGATTATTTTGGTTAAATTGATGCGGTCGAATCTCCAACATAATTCAAACGGACTGCGACTCTATGGTATCCACACGAACGCTCCGTACTAATCATCCTACGATCTGTAGAAGAAGGAATTGCGGTACTAGCCACCAAAAGGAATGAATTTTCTGTTTTTCTCTAGTCTCTCTCTAAGAGCGGCTAGGTTTTTTGTTTTTGATTATGATGTAACCCTAAGTAGCTGCTATATATCATATATATAGTAGTTAAAAGGAATTAATCAAATTAAAACCTAATTTCATAAAATCCAAATTATATATATATATATATATATATATATATATATCTTAATTAAGTCTTACTTAATTATATATATATATATATATAAATTATCATTTTAATATAAATTCATGATTTAAATAATATTAATCATATTAATATATTTAAATACTTATAATTTAAATTAATTCCATTTTAATAACGTTCTATGTGTGTGACCCTATAGATTATTATTACGTTGGCAATAGTTTTAAAATCATATTATAAAATTATAAACAGTGAGCGGCATCTAGTAATGCATCACTACTACCCAAGTAATAATAAGATCGATGATTCGATGCAACCTTTTGTGACCAATGTTTCAAATGTAATTTAATCCTTTTAACCTTAATATCCTAGATTAAACTCTTCGAGTCATGGAACGTGTCATACTCTTCATAATTTAATCGAGTTTTTTGATCAATGAGTAGACTATATGAAACAAATCACTATTTGAGCATGGCCATGCATTTCATAGTCCTGCTCAATCAAGAGGCCTATGGATATCACCCCTAATAAATAGGAGGGTTAAATTACATCTAGATCACTCATATTCCTCACACGATTCATGATGTACCCAATAATCACCTTTATAGTCCACCCTATTAAAGGTGACATTTGATGATATCAAAATACATAAATTCCCATGTAGTAATATAGTGATTTTGTGCTCGGAGGACCATTACATCATTGTCACTATGAGAATTTCTAATGACACTTCGCATAATGCCCCATAGAATTCTCATGGTGGGTCCGTCCAAGACATCGCTCTTCAACATGTACCTACGCATCGACTTAATATCTCATATATTTATGACCAATGAGATTTGGTCATCATCAATCAATCCACATACTAGTCTTTAATGCATCATTGTTGTCCCATCAACAATGATACTCAACTAGGAAATTTAAGAACAATGATACTAATTATAATTATATAATCTCATGTTCAAGTCACATACTTGAAACTATATAATTTGTATCACTATTCTAAGGATTTTTTATTATGTTAACATTTATATAACGCAAAGAATAAAACCATAATAAAATCATTCATTTATTCAATCAAATATAATATCAAAACGTTAAGCAATTATATCAAATAATTGGCCTCTAGGGCATAAACTCTAACAGCCTCCCACTTGCACTAGAGCCAATCAATCATGTATCTAATACCCATGGAACTAGTGTGACCGCCGTGCTTTCGCTGCGACAAAGCCTTCGTCAAATGGATCTCGCAACATTATCATCTGTCAGCACTCTTCCTATATGTACATCTCCTCTATCAATGATTTCATGGATGAGATGGTACCGCTTAAGTATATGCTTTGATCGTTGGTGAGATCTCGGGTTCCTTAGCTCGCGTAATGGCTCCATTGTTATCACAAGATAGCTTAACAAGATCAACAATGGTTGAACAACACCTAGTTCGTTGATGAACTTTTAATCCATACAACCTCCTTGTCCGCACTAGAAGCAAAGAATATACTCACTTCCGTGTAGAATCATCGCCATCTCTCTCGCTTGAACTCTTCCAGCTAACAGCACCACCATTAAGGCAAAATATAAAACCTGACTGAGACTTATAATCATTATTATCAGTCTGGAAACTAGCATCTGTGTAACCCTTTACTGCTAGTTCATCTTCAACTCCATATACCAAGAATGAATCCTTAGTCCTTTTAAGGTACTTGAGGATATTATTGACTGCTATCCAGTGACCTTCACCTGGATTCAACTGGTATCTTCTCGTCATGCTCAAAGTATACGAGACATCCGGACGAGTACATATCATTGCATACATGATAGATCCAATTGTCGAAGCATAAGGGATCTTTCTCATACGCTCCTTATCATCTTGTGATTTAGGACATTGGGCCTTAGAGATCTTTACACCATGAGTCATGGGTAAATGTCCTCTTTTTGCCTCTTGCATGTCGAACTGCTTTCAAGACTTTATCAATATATGTACTCGACTTTTAGCCGATCATTTTTCTCGATCTATCTCGATAGATCTTGATACCTAAAATGTAGGTCGATCGCCTAAATCTTTCATGGAGAAACATTTTCCTAACCATGTTTTTACAATTTATAATGAAGGAATGTCATTCTAATAATTAATATGTCATCAACATATAATATCGTGAATATAATGTGACTCCCACTAACCTTCTTATATACACAAGGTTCATCTTCATTTTTAATAAAGCCAAACTCTTTTCGATCGCTTCATCAAATCAAGATTCCAACTCCGAGAGGCTTCGCTTCAATCCATAAATGGATCGCCGTACTACATACCTTTCCAAGATCCTTTGAGCGATTAAAACCCTCAAGTTGTGTCATGTACACATCATCAAGGAGATTTCCATTAAGGAAAGCAGTTTGACATCCATCCGCCGATTTTTAATCATAAAAAGTCGAATAAGCAAAGTAAGATCCCGATGGATTTAACCATTGCCATCGGAGAGAAGGTTTCATCATAGTCAACACCTTGAACTTGTTTGAAACCTTTTGCTACCAATCGACCTTTATAGGTTTGTACATTACCATCCATGTCTGCTTTTTTTCTTGAAAACCCACTTGCACCCTATTGGTTTTACCCTTCTTGTGGATCAACCAAAGTCCATACTTGGTTAGTATACATGGAGTCCATTTCAGATCTCATGGCTTCAAGCCATCTCTCGTAATCGTCCATTCATAGCTTTTGGTAGAAAGTGCTCATCCCGATCTATGAGCATCACATCATTGCTTTTGAGTCACAAGATATCCATAATATCTCTCTGCTCTTGGCGTGTCCTACCAGATCTACGAATTCCTTGTGTAATTTGAGCAGTTCACTTTCCACAACATCTTGTGGTTCCCGCCACGCTCCAACTCAAGTTCAATGATATTCGTGGTTCTCGAATTTCTTCGAGTTTACTTTCCTCCCACTCGCTTCCTTTAGAGACAAATTCTCTTTCTAGAAAAATACCAGTTCGAGCAACAAACACTTTGTTCTCAGAAGGTTTGTAGAAATAATACCCTTTTGTTTCTTTTGGGTATCCCACAAAATTACATTTGTCAGATTTGGGTTCGAGCTTGTCAGAATCCAGACATTTTACAAATGCCTCGCAATCCCAAATCTTCATGAACGATACACTAGGACGTTTCCCAGTCCACATCTCATATGGTGTCTTCTGAACCATCTTTGTAGGAACACGATTAAGTGTGAATGCAATTGCCTCTGTAGGGGCATGACCCCGTAAGCTTATCGAAGATCTCGCATGACTCATCATCATCGATCGTACTATGTCCAACAAGGTTCGATTCCTCCTATCAGACACACCATTCCATTGTGGTGTTCCAGGTGGAGTGAGTTGTGATATAATACCACACTCCTTTAGAAGGACATCAAAGTCTTGGCTTAAGTATTCACCTCCTCGATCGGATCGAAGGGCTTCTATGCTTTTGCCAAATTGGTTTTGAACTTCATTCTTGAATTCCTTGAACTTTTCAAAGCATTCGGATTTGTGTCTCATAAGATACACATATCCATATCTCATCAAGTCACAATAAATGTAATGAAGTAATAAAACCTACCTCTTGCTAACTAACTCATGGGTCCACATACATCACTATGTATAAGTCCCAATATATCGCTAGCCTGCTCAATCGTGTCCAAAGTGAAAGGGCTTTAGTCATCTTGCCTAATAAACAAGATTCGTGATTTTCATATGATTCAAAATCAAATGAATCCAAAAATCCATCTTTATGGAGTTTTGATACGCGCTTTTCATTTATATGGCCCAAACGACAAGCAGTGCAGAGATATGTCGATTTGAATCATTTGATTTAAATCATTTTGTATTTATGTTATAGATAGCATTTCCAAATCAAGAATATAAAGACCATTAAACAATTGTGCAACACCATAACATATATCATTTAAGTAAAACGAACAACGGTTGTTCTTTATTATTAATGAAAAACCTTTCTTGTCCAAACAAGAAATGTAAATAATGTTTTTGCTTATAGCAGTACACAAAATAACAATCTTCTAATTCTAAAACTAGCCCAGAGGGCAAAGATAAATGATAAGTTCCTACTACCGAAAGCAAATTAACTTTTGCTCCATTCCCAACACGTAGGTCAACCTCTCCTTTGCTAAAGTCCTACTCCTTCTGAGTTCCCGCACATTAACACAAATGTGAGAACCACATCCAAAGATCCAATACCCATGATGTAGAAGTAGACAAATTGACTTCTATAACATATATACCGAATCAAGTCCCACTTCCTTTCATTTTCTTCACTTCTTCCAAATAAGCAAGACAATTCCTCTTCCAAAGGTCTGTGTTTTCCACAAAAGTGACAATCACCTTCTTTAGCCACCCCGCCTTTTAGGTTTTAAAGCCTGTTTGGTTTTGAAATTGGGTTTGGCACCGATTTAGATCCCATCTTCTTCGCCTTTTCAATTTCCCTTAGCATTCCCCTTTTGCACCATCATTATGGGGAGCGGTCCCGCCTTTTTCATGTTGTTCTCGGCAGCTTCTAACATGCTCAACAACTCAAGAAGGGGTTTTGTAATTTCATTCATAAGATAATTCATGACAAATCGAGAATAGTCGTTGTTCGTGGATTGCAAAACAAGATCTGCTTGGGCTCCGGAGTGATTGGAAAACCCAACCTATCAAGGTACTCAATATACCCAATCATTTTCAAAGACATGTGGACCAACCGGATCACATTCACCCATTTTGCAATGATACAATGCCTGCTCAGATCATACCTCTCCGTCGGTGCACGCCCTTCAACAATTTTCGAGATGCTCGATTATCTCATAAGCATCCATCAACTCATGTCGCTTTCAAGCTCGGTGTTCATGGTTGCTAACATGAGACAACTCACGCCCCGAGCATCATCTTGATGCTTCTTGTAAGCATTATGTTCCGACGCAGCAAAAGATCACCGGTGCCGCAGAATGGGCTTTTCAATGACATATAGCTTTGCGCCTTGTTTGAGGACAATCCTCAAGTTCCTATGCCAACCAAGGAAATTAATTCCACTCAAATTTTGTCCTTCTCAAGGACCGATCGTAGTGAAAGACTACTTGTATTGTTGTTGTTTGCCATTGATATCTACAATTTATAAGTGCAAAAAATAATAAGTCAAATTGCAGAGTTGATATTATGTAATTGATAATAGTATATTCAAAATATACCTCCCACTATTTTATTCAATTTAATAGCCCTCACCATTAATTCGGAAAGCATTTTTCAATTAAATCTTTTTAGTGAGCCAAGATCCATATTTCATTATGCCCTAAGTTAGCTTTGGCTAATCTCTTAAAACACAATTATTTAGGTAGACAACCCTTTTTGTCAATTATATCATATATAACTCTTGGATAGTTTGGTAAACAACAATTATTTCTAGTCCATCTAATGGTACCTACCAAACTCTATGCCTCTAAGTCCACAATCCTATTGAGATAACTTAGTTAAGTCAGCCCAATGATTTTAACAGGTTTGATATCACAATTATCCTATCGCATCTTACCTAGATAAATAGGGTACTTTGCTTTGGCAAACCTACATCTATCGATCAAGGTCTTGATGAGTGTTATTCATCGAAGGCATCCGATTTAGACTTAATAATTTAATGAGGGATTTTATTAATAAATTTAGATCTCACCAATTTTAATCTTATTAAGTACACATTATTATTATTTATCATATCATATCGCATACAAGCATAAATAAAGTGCAAAATTAAATGTGTCACGCTTATGGCCCAATCCATCGTCAATCTTTTCAAGCTAATGAAAGATGAAGGTCAATCTAAGGTGGTAAAAGATCTTAAAATAAATAGCTTCCTCGATCTTCCTCAAGCATGTGCCTCCTCTCCATCATCATCTTTCCATCGTGTCCTTCATCTTTTCATCTTCATCGATTATGATTATTACATGATATAAAGAAACCTCGAGTTACATTCGAGGGGATTTAGATGAGAAGAGAATTTTACATTAGAATTTATAGAAAGGCACCATACGCAAGCCGTATTTCAAAACCAAAACCACTAACCTATGGGTCAAAAGGCCATAATCTGCACCATGCATATCACAATAAGCATATAACGGTTTATATAAAATTAAAGAAAATATATATAACAAATTGGGGTCACGACCATCGCAAGGCCACGTCCATGCCATGGGTCCTACAATCAGTGGTCTCGCTCGTGGTGGCGAAAATGAATGGTTTCGAAAAAATTTTTGAACTACAATCAGAATGATTTTTCCAAATGATTCTCTCAAACAGCTTTCGTAATCACGTATTTTAATCCACCAAAATAGTCATAATAACAATACACCGATATATATCATATATGTCCAGCTTCAATTAATCATATTAAATCAATATCGTTATTACGCCATATAAGATATAATTAATGTAACAACATATATACATGTATATCTATTATCGATATTCATAATACCGTAATATGTCGATTACGTAATATCATATACTCAATTAATGTAACATCATATACATGCATATCTATTATCGATATTTATAATATCAAAATATGTCGATTATGTAATATCATATACTCAATTAATAGTTGGTAAAATTGTATCATCGTATATCATATATATCGAAATAAATATAATCAATTTCAGATCAGTAAAATTGTATCATCACATACCATATATATCTAAAACAATTAAACACGTTATCTGAATTAATCATTTCACAAGTAGCTCTGATACCACTGTAGGGATTCGGCACATAAAACGCAGTGGAAATAGAACAATTCAAAGCAATTTCCGAAACCCAAAAATAGGATCCATGCGAAACAGAAATTAATCCAGTGGTTTAGAAATTATACCGATTATTTTGGTTGAATCGATGGTCGAATCTCCAACGTAATTCAAACGGATCGCGACTCTATGGTATCCACACTAACGCCTCCGCATTTAATCGCCCCACGATCTCGCAGAAGAAGGAATTACAGACTAGCCACCAAAAGGAATGGATTTTCATTTTTTCTCTAGTCTCTCTAAGAGCGGCTAGGTTTTTGTTTTTGATTATGATGTAACCCTAAGTAGTCGCGCTATATATCATATATATAGTAGTTAAAAGGAATTAATCAAATCAAAACCTAATTTCATAAAATCAAATATATATATATATATATATATATCTTAATTAAGTTACTTTATTAATTAATTATATATATATATATATATATAAATTATCCTTTTAATTTAAATTCATGATTTAAATAATATTAATCATATTAATATATTTAAATACTTATAATTTAAATTAATTCCTTTTAATAACGTTTCTATGTGTGTGACCCTATAGGTTATTATTACGTTGACAATAGTTTTAAAATCATATTATAAAATTATAATAAAGTGAGCGGCATCTAGTAATGCATCACTACTACCCAAGTAATAATAAGATCGATGATTCGATGCAACCTTTTTGTGACCAATGTTTCAGTGTAATTTAATCCTTTTAACCTTAATATCCTAGATTAAACTCGAGTCATGGAATGTGTCATACTCTTCATAATTTAATCTGAGTTTTTTTGATCAATGAGTAGACTATATGAAACAAATCACTATTTGAGCATGGCCATGCATTTCATAGTCCTGCTCAATCAAGAGGCCTATGGATATCACCCCTAATAAATAGGAGGGTTAAATTACATCTAGATCACTTATATTCCTCACACGATTCATGATGTACCCAATAATCACCTTTATAGTCCACCCTATTAAAGGTGACATTTGATGATATCAAAATACATAAATTCCCATGTAGTAATATAGTGATTTCAGGTCGGAGGACCATTACATCATTGCCACTATGAGAATTTCTAATGACACTTCGCATAATGCTCCATATAGAATTCTCATGGTGGGTCTGTCCAGTACTATCGTTCTCTAACATGTACCTATTCATTGACTTAATATCTCATATATTTATGACCAATGAGATTTGGTCATTAGTCAGTCCACATACTAGTCTTAATGCATCATTGTTGTCCCATCAACAATGATACTCAACTAGGGAAATTTAAGAACAATGATACTAATTATAATTGTATAATCTCATGTTCAAGTCACTTCATTGAAACTATATAATTTGTATCACTATTCTAAGGATTTTTTTATTATGTTAACATTTATATAACGCAGTAAATAAAACCATAATAAAATCATTCATTTATTCAATCAAATATAATATCAAAACGTTAAGCAATTATATCAAATAATTGGCCTCTAGGGCATAAACTCTAACAAAGACATATTAAAAATATTTTGAATATTTAAGACGAATATTTTGAAAAGATGTTCAGGCGAAATTGAAAGATGTTAATGAAATTGAGAAGCGTTTCTTGAAGTTAAGCAAGCCAAATTATTTGGAGTGCGATTCGGATGTTGAAAAGTCGAGGTGAACAACCCCGTAAAGGGACATGTTATCGGAGACAGGTTTCGAAAGTAACTCATATAGTCGTTACGATGTTAAGATGTAATCGTTGTGTACTGACGTAGGGTACGATAAAGTTGATCACCTAGAGTACTTGCAGATACTGTTTTCAGTTTGTGTGATTGCTAAACATTCTGTTAAAAAATGGTTTATGGTGGTGATGCACTGTTAAACCTGGAGAAGAGTTTAAGGTCCGTATTGTCTTATGAATGTTAAGGGTTCAAGTCGATACTTGATAACCTAGGGACGTAGTTCAAGGTCTTATGACCCCTCAACATGATTTGGAATCTTTTAAATTCCTGTTATTCATATCGCTTCCCAATTATTGAGCAATTGTGGAAGATTCTTGTTTTTCTGAAAGGTGAAAGTGGAAAGGATGAGAAAATTAAGCAAAACATAATAATTTCACGAAAGAAATCAAATTCCAGAAAGAAGAGAAATGTGAACTCTTAAAAAAAGGGATGAGGTGAGGAATATGATGATCTTGGAAAGATTCTTAGAGAAAAAATTTGGTTGCAAAACCTAATGAATAAATAGATATTAACATAAAATATATTTTGATAAATGAAATGAACGAATACTAGTAAATAAAATTTTGAGGTTGAAATTCACAAAAGAAGGGGGTGAATGTAATATCCCGAGTGTTTATGAGTTGAATATAGGATAACGATCCTTAGAAAAGAAAATGAATGGATTAACGAATATGTAATACTCAAAAAAATAATTGAGTTCAAGGAAAAGTTATGAAATAATACTTACAAGATTAATTTATTATCAAGAATGGTGGGAGTAGGGAATATAAAACCTATATTAAGGTAATGTGTTGAAGTTATTCAATGAAGAAATTTGGTGAAAACCGAGTAAGGGAGGTTTCGTTGATTCTGAGGACGGAATTCTTATAAGGGGGGAAAGATGTGACAACCTGAATTTTTATAAATTATTAAAATAAGAATTTAATCATTTAAATTCTTATTATGAGATGTTTTGAGTTTGAGTATGTATATATACGTGCTATATATGTTGAAATATATGATCTGGTGTGAAGAGAAATATATATTCATATATTGGGAAAGTGAGGTTTAATAGTAAGTTAACTATTGAAGGAATTTCAAAGAGATTGGGGGTTTTGCTGTGGAAGAAATTGAATTCATTATATATCAATTGCTTCAATAAACAAGGATTAAGGTATATCGTAGTTCTAATTTTTATGTTTGAGTTCTCTGTGAAAATTTTCTATAAACTATTAAGTCACGTTGGATAATTGTATATATGTGTACATATAGTTTGTTAGAATCTGTTAGTCACCATATTTGAGTGTTATTGGAATAATCAAACATATAAATTAGATTGTAGGAGGGAATTTAAAATAGCAGTGATATGTTAATATGTTATGGCATTAGAAAGTACAAAATTTGATGCTCTATATGTGTTATAATCTGTAATTGGTTATGGGATTATGTTAATAGGTTAAGAAACGAAAATAGCGTAGTTTAAATTGTGTTAATTGGTTAAGAAACGAAGTCGTGACGATCGAATTCGCTAAAAGTGTAAAAATGAAGAAATTTGAAAAATTAAGGTTTTGATTCAGGGAATTGAAGTAGGAAGATAGAAAAATTTAAATTATTCCGCATTTTATTAAGTTCAATATTGAATATTGATGTAAAAATTAGAAGTTAGTTGTGTTATTAACGATCAAAGTCGAGAATTATATTGTATGAATTTTTGGGGTCGTTACAGATACTGGCATACCATGCAGTCTTACAATCTCATTTATGTATATACGAGCAAGACGTTCAAGTGAATAAGTTTCTCGTATAGGTAAGAAATGGGCAGACTTGGTTAATCTATCAACAATGACCCAAATTGCATCTATGCCTTGAGAAACCTTGGGAAGACAGATAACGAAATCCATGGTAATGTGCTCCCACTTCCATTTTGAAATTTCAAGTGGTTGTAATGGACCTTTTGGCACTTGATGCTTTGCCTTGATACGTTGACAAGTTAGACACCTTGAGATAAAATCCGCTATCTATGTATTCATATTGCTCCACCAAAATGTATGTCGAAGATCACGATACATTTTGGTACTCCCAAGATGGATTGAAATTTGTGTGTTGTACGCCTCCATCATGATTTTATACTTCAAATCAGGGTTGTTAGAAATACAAATTCTGGAGTTGACTCGAAGTATTCCTTCTTCATCGATTCTTGCTTCCGGAATAACACCTTCTTGTACTTTCTTCCTCATACGCATCAGCTCCCGGTCTGTAGTTTGAGCAGCTTTAACTTTATCGATTAAAGTCAGTTCTACTCGTATATTTAACATCATCACATTGGTCTCTATAGTCTTTAACTCTATCTTCATCCTTTGTATGTCATATCAAATGGGCCTTTGTATTGACAATATCGCACTCGTACCCCTTCTACTCAATGCGTCAGCTACCACATTCGCTTTTTCCAGAATGGTATTGAATGGTATGATCGTAATCTTTTAACAGCTCGAGCCAACGTCATTACCGCATGTTGAGTTCCTTTTGGGTGAAGAAATATTTGAGGCTTTTATGATCTGTATAGATCTCCACCTTCTCCCCATACAGGTAATGCCTCCAGATTTTAAGCGCAAAAACGACTGCTGTCAACTCTAGATCATGAGTAGGATAATTTCTCTCATATTCTTTGAGTTTTCGTGAGGCATAGGCTATGACTTTCCCATGTTGCATGAGAACGCATCCTAACCCTCTGCTTGAAGCATCGTTGTAGATGACAAATCCATCCGAACTAGATGGTATTGTTAGAATAGGTGCTGAAATGAGTCTCGTCTTAAGTTCTTGAAAACTCTTCTCACATTCCTTGCTCCAACCAAATTTTATATCTTTTCAAGTCAGTTGAGTTAATGGAGTAGCGATTCGAGAAAATCCTTCCATGAATCTCCGATAATAACCAGCTAAGCCCAAAAAGCTACGTACTTCGGTCATTAACTTAGGTTGCTCCCAGCTTTGTAATGCTTCAATCTTCGCTGGGTTAACATATATTCCATGATTTGATACCACGTGCCCAAGGAATGCTACTTCCTCAAGTCAGAACTAGCATTTCTTCAACTTGGCATAAAGCTTGTTTTCACGAAGCTTATAGAGTATCAGCCTCAAGTGTTGCTCATGATCTTCACGACTTTTGGAGTATATGAGGATGTCATCAATAAAGACAACCGCAAAATGATCCAAATATTCCTTGAATATTAGGTTCATCATGTCCATAAAGGCAGCAGGAGCATTAGTCAATCCAAAAGACATGACTAGGAATTCATAATGTTCGTATTGAGTCCTGAAAGTAGTCTTTAGAATGTCATCAGTTTTAATCTTTAACTAATGATATCTGTAACGAAGATCGATCTTTGAAAAGAATTTGGCACCTTGCAACTGGTCAAACAGGTCATCAATATGAGGTAATGGGTGCCTATTTTTGACGGTTACATGATTGAACTCCCGATAATTAATACAAAGTCGCATACTTCCATCTTTCTTCTTTACGAATAGAACATACTAGGACGAATGTTACCGATGTCTAACAATTCCTGCAGTTGGGTTTTTAACTCTTGAAGTTCAATAAGAGCCATTCGATACGGGGCTTTGGAAATGAGTTTTGTACCAGGTTCATGGTCAATACCAAACTCGATTTCACGCTCTGGGGGTAGGCCAAGAAGTTCTTCAAGGAATACATTAGGAAATTTATTAACAATAAGAATATCATTCAAATTTGACGTATTTTTGTTTAAATCCGTGACATGGGCTAAGAAAGCTTGACATCCATTTTTCAATAAACGAATGGCTTTATGGCTTAATATGACACTGAGTGACTTTAGTGGTTTGGTTGCTTGAATTCGCCTAATAGGTTCGTTAGGAATATGAAAGCTAACAACCTTACAAAAACAATCAATTTTATTATGATGATTAGTTAACCAATCAATCCCTAAAATCACATCAAATGCAAGTATTTTCAAAGAAATAAGATCGACATGTAACATACAGGTGCTGATTTGAATCAAACAATATTTATAAATAGTGGATGTAATGAAGGTTTTTCTTAACTAAGTTTCAACAGATAAGTCAAAGTCTAATTTCTCCGGAGTTCAATTTAAACGTTGAGCACAAGTAGGGGAAATAAAGGAATGCATAGAATTGGTATCAAATAAGGTATAAACTTCAAAAGAGTTTATGATTAGTTTACCCGTGATAACCTCGTTCGGGTTCCTTACTTTTTGAGAGGTCACAACAAACGCTCTCCCTTGAAATATAAACTTTGACTTGTCTGGGACGGCGTTTGGTGTCTCCATCCCAGCTACACTTGACTTCACTGCACGAAAAAATCGGGCTAGGTGACCTTCTCTTCCGCCATGCTTTGGACTGCATCGTGCAGCTTGGATTGAAGTGTCCCTCCCCTCCGCATTTGAAGCATACAATCGATTGTCGTTCTCTTTCCTTGAAAATGGGTGCTGGTGCTGCTGTCTTTCCACCATTATTGAACATTCTCTTATTGAAATTCCCACTTCTATTGTCTTGGCCATGATTACCACTGAAGTGGTTACCATTTCTGGCATATTGATTCCCTCCACGTTTGTTGTCACTGCTTCGATGACTGCTACCACTAGTATTATCGATTTACCGGCTACTCTCTCTTGGTTGGGTTGACTCATTATCGCGCTCCAATAACTGAGTCATATTCACAACATCTGAATACAAGCAAAGTTTGTGAAAAATGAGGTATTTGACGTATTTCGGGTTTTAAACCCAGCAGAAACTTTCACGTCATTCTCTCCTCATTATCTACCACATGGGATACAAATTAGGATAACTCCGCAAATTTAGCCTCATACTGCGATACAATCATATTTTTTTGCTCCAGGTTGATGAACTCCACCTATTTCATGTGATGAATACTTTTGGGAAAGTACTTGTCGTTGAATAGTTCTTGGAACTTCTCCCAAGATATCTTTAGTGCGATAGATTGAGTACGTTTTACAGATTCCCACCAATAATATGCCTCTCCTCTCAACATGAAGGTGGCAAAGGAAAACCCTATGCTCCTCGGAGCATCCCAAGACATCAAATATCTTGGTGATCTACTTTATCCGCGTCTCTTTCTT
The DNA here is from genome assembly GCA_020205615.1 of Panax quinquefolius. Taxonomy (NCBI): domain Eukaryota; kingdom Viridiplantae; phylum Streptophyta; class Magnoliopsida; order Apiales; family Araliaceae; genus Panax; species Panax quinquefolius. The sequence goes on along the minus strand of CM035156.1, from coordinate 84,418,436 downwards.
AAGTGGTTCTGGATTTCCTAAAAACTTCGGTGGTCCCAACTCCTTGAACTGCTTAGCGGTGACCATTTGAGAGTTGTCAGTGTTTCCACCTGCATTTTGCACAGGAGTCTCTTTCGCCTAATGTTGCATGAATTGCAGAATGCCTCTGAACATCCCATCGTTCATCATTTGGTCGGTGTTGTTGTTTTCATGAGGATTGTTGCATTCCTGATGCACATTATCCTGGTTATTGATCTGTGGTGACTCAATGGTCTCCTGTGCTCCATTGCTTATCTCAACATTTTTAGATGTCATTTTCAAACACTGCCACAAAACAAGGGTTAATTGACAAGCCACATATTATCCATATATTCTGACCGACCAATTAAATAACAAATAAGCTTATGTAGGTCATACTAGTGAAGGATTTTCCTGACTCTCCCATCCTAGTTCTAGTCTCACATCTCAGCCATGGATCATATCCCTAAGCTATGATACCAACTGTGATGCCCCCAAAATAGGTATACATCACCTATCCTGAGTCGCCAAATATATGGTACAAAATTTAAATACAAACTTCATTTATACAATACGACAAAAAGCGTAGCTGAGAGTTTTTACATGAATATTATCTCATAGACAATATCCAAACTCAAATAGAGTCCTCACTACATTTATTATAACACTATTTTATAGAATAATGAGGACTACTACAGCCACCATCTCGGACCGTGACTTCGTTCCCCGACTAGTCCCGGCTACATTCTCATTTTCTGAAGAGAACAATGAAAGCAAAAGGGTGAGCTCAACTAGCCCAGTAAGAAATATTATGACTAAGATAATGCAGAATAAGTTATTGCTAGTCTTCAACAGTGTTAAACTAATAGAATATAATAAACAACAAGTTTAACTACAGCAGAACAAACAATCCATTAGAAGAGTCAAGTAGAGCATTATATCTACTATCTTCTATGATTTAAAAGTTTATCATCAATTTTATTTGCCGAGATTTAGCTTAATAAATAATCCACATCACCAAATTATCCATGCACTACGGGCCAATGATATTCATTAGTATCACATCCACAAATTATCCATGCACTACGGGCCAAGGATATTCGTGTTATCGCCAATGGTCATGATCATGCCAACAACTGTCCATTAATGCACTACGGGCCAATGAGGACTTTTACCACATCATTTCTAACATTACAGGTCATGAATATACCGAATAATCACTGGTCATAATCATACCAATTAACAGTCCATCTATGCACTACGGGCCAAAGATGTCTTTCATCATAATATAAGCATGAGGATGATGACAATGATATAATAATTTAATTAAATGAAAGTAAGGATAAATTTGAAAGATTTATAATTTAATTTATCCAGAATTCAATAATGTCCAAATTGTCAACATGATACTGCTTTGTGGAGTAAATTTTAAGAATATTATTGTATCAAAAATGATTTTGACGGAAAAGAAATTAATTTTTGTTATGAATAGTACCCTGGGTGAATAGTACCCTGGGTGAATAGTACCCGAGTGAATAGTACCCCATGAATAGTACTTTAAGAATAGTACCCCGAGAATAGTACCCTGACATGAAAATATTAAAAATTATCAAGAATGTTCATAATAATATTTTCGTGAAAAGATACTAGATGAAACGCAAATTTCAAGGATATTCTACTAATTTCAAGGAGTATAGAAGTAATACTTTAAAAAAAATGAGTGTAGAATTCGGAATCTGAAATGAAATAATATTACTTACATACTACAGAGTATGATAGAAAATTTTATTTCTTACGAATATTCAACAAAAATAATATCCCTTACCTTAAAAGGAACGTACTTCTGACTGGTAGGGCGGGGTATTTTTGAAGAAAACTTGTACTGTTTTCTACACTCAAAGCTTTCTTAAACTCTAAAAAAATACGCTCAATATTATAGAAGAAGAATTCTCTGATTCTAGTGTGATTTTCAATTCTAAACTAAGCATCCTATTTATAGGAGAATGGCATGATACTATTTGAAAAAGTAAATCACGAACTGCACAGTAGAAGTTTCACGGGCGCACACCGGCGAAGGAATTTTTTTTTTTGATTTTACTATGCAAACACTATAAAGACACTATGCATAATAAAATATAATATATTATATTTTCATAAAAACAAAACTTATAAAATATATATATATATATATATATATATATATATATATATATATATATATATACTCCCTCCATTCCACGCCATCCCATTTCCCCCCTGTGACAATATATATATATATATATATATATATATATATATATATAAAAAAACCGAGATAACATCTCACGACTATTTTGAAAAATTGGTAAGTGGGGGTCCATATAATAAGCCAAATTTAACAAATACTTCATAAAAATCCCCTATATTTAACTCAATTCACTTGGCTTTACAAAAAATATTTTTAATAGCATTCATCATTAATATTATAACTTGCAATATTAACAATCAGATCATTCTCAGGAAAGAGGGGGCTTTTTGATAAGGATTTCTCCCTATTAGCGCGCAATTAGATGACCAAATCCCTTTCCTTGACAGAAATTTCTAGACATAGTCAATAATGCAAATAATAATATGAATAACTTTTTCGTCTCAATTATTGGTTTAATCATATAAAATATTGTGACAATAATTAAATCAATAATGTGAGATACTATGCAATAATTACTGTAGCAATAATTGAGTATAACTGAGTGACTTCTCACGTATGCATCAATAATCAATACCGTGTACTACTATGCAACCACGCATATTACTGTACTTTTATCACCGGGTATTTCAATAGTTAACGGTAAAACTCTCACCGTTATTTTTATAAAAAGATATTTCTGTCGTTTTCTAACTCCGATAATAATTCCGTTATGGGGTCTACCAATGATTGCGTCGTCGTACGAATATTCCCTGTTAAGAAGAATATTCCCCAACCATTCGAATATTTTATAACAACTTGTTTACTTTGTAAAATTTATAAATATTACCCAGAATTATAACATTATATCAAATTCACACCATAATATTCAAAAATATATTTTGAGAAAAATTATTCTTTATTCATAAAAGTTGGGGTCTTACACCATTGTTCCTGACTTCTTGTAAAATTTGACTTGAAGTCTAGTTATTTTGGGTGGTCACTTGAATGAATTGTTTTAACGTGTCCTCCAAAGATGAGAATTGTTGTGGAGTAACATGGGATGATTGAGCAGGCTGATCAGATTGAAATGGTGGATAAGAATTGATTGGTGGACGGAAACCAGGAGGTGGTTGCTGTCGTGGAATATTAGCTGATGGGGAACCCATTTGGGCATAAGTTGAGCTTGTGTCCATGAAAAATTTGGGCAATTTGTCCAACCCGGATTGTAAGTCTCTGTGAATGGGATATTAAATTTCTTTTTGTAATCATTCATCGCATTTACTTGTTGTGGCATGAATTTGGAGGATCCCACCATAGAGGGGCAAGTTTGCGATGTATGCATAGGGCTAGCACACATAGAGTACCCTTTAGCTTGAACTTGATTGACTAAATTGTTATCCAGCCGCAAAGTTAACGCTTAAAGTTTCTTTAAGAGACTATCTAACTGCCTTCTAGTGTCTACGTCTCCGGTTAGCTCATATATTCCTTCTTTCTTAACTTCCTTCTTGACTTGAGAAGATGAGTTTCTACGAGAGGAGAAATCCCATTGCTGAGAGCTCTCGGACACATTCTCAAGGAAATTGTAAGCTGCATCTTCTGTGAGACTAAGGAAAGTGCAACTGTTCATGGATTTAATCATGTTTCGGTTGGATTGAGTTAACCCATTGTAAAAACATTGGACTAGGCTCCATGTCTCAAAACCATGGTGGGGACATCTCAAAAGTAGGTCCTTAAACCTTTCCCAGGATTTATAGAATTTTTCATGATCCTATTGACAAAAATCAGATATTTGTCTTCAAATTTCATTTGTCTTTAACCTGGGGAAAAATTTAGTTAGAAATTTGGAAACCAAAGTCTCCCAATCAAAGATGGACCTAGAAGGTAATGAGTTAAGGCATGCCTTTGCTTTCCCTTTCAAGGAGAAAGGAAATAAACGCAGGTGAACTGATTCATCAGAAAAATTTTGAAATTTGAAAGTAGCACAAATTTCTAGAAAATTCTTAATATGGAGGTAAGGATCTTCTTGATCGATTCCATGAAAAGTGGGAAGAAGTTGCATCACTTGCGGTTTAAGCTCGAAATGATTTGCAGTTGTGGGAGGCAACACGATGCATGACGGTGGGTTGGTTGTGATAGGACATAATTTTATTTTTTTTAAGTTTTTGTTTCTTCTTGTTCTAAAGCCATTGTTTCTCTCTCAAATAGAGGATTTAGCTCTAAGTTCTCTATTTTAGTCAATCTCTTATCACCACACTTCCAAACAACAATCATGCACTACTCAACTCCTATTTTTTTATTCTTTATTATTTATATTTATATTTTATTTTTAAATTTTATTTTATTTTATTATTTTTTTTGAAAGAAACTAGTAGAAGGAAATAATTTAAATTAGTGAGTTAGTGGGAAAAAAATTCAAGTCCCCGGTAACGGCGCCAAAAATTTGTTGTGAATGTTTTATTTACTCGCAAGTGCACGAGTCAAATACTAGTATAGCCTACAAGTGCGAGGTCGAAGCTTAAGGACTTCACGAATGGAACGTGTTTTTCTCACTCACTAATTCTAATTAATTCCTAATCTAGCTTAAAATTTTTGAGGGAATTTTTATCAACTAAAAATACGCAAATAAAATAATTAATGATAAAATACTAGGGTAGAAGAGTCATATAATTGATGTAATTTTCCTAATATTCATGCCCAATACTCTACTCTTTATCTCGCACTAGTTTAGTCTTTCGACACTACTAATGCGAAAAATAAAATCAATTAAGTCCAATTAATTTATAAAATTAAACTGTTAATTCTTTCATAGCCAAACATATGTATAAAATCAAAATACTCATTATTTCCATCAAAACAAAGTTTATATCCGCTTTCAACAAATTATAAACTGAATCCAATAAATAATAATGAGAATCGAACCTCAATTTTTTTTTAATAAAAATAGGCATCCAATAGAAAGAATTATATTTTTTTACGTAAAATTACTAAATTAGTAGAATCAATTGGCATGAATATGTGCAATGGAATCAATATATTCATCCTCAACCCTAGAAAATAATCTATCCTAACATGCTTGAAATTGAAACACAAACATAATAAAATAATACATAATTAAATAAATAAAATAATCACCTGTATATACAAATTAAATGAAAAAGGAAATAAATTAATTTTTTTTACTGTACTGCGGTTGTTCCTCCTTAATAAACCGTTGATTCCTCACTCCTTGGACTCCAGAAAAAATGGAAATAATCATTACAAAAATAGTGCTCCTCTCTTTCTAAAATGAGAAGAAGAAAATTAATATATATAAAATAAATTGAACTCCTCCCCCCACCAAGTCAGCTGCTCCCCTCTTATCTCTTATTCAAAATCCAAGAAGGAAAAGGAGTCATCCTCCTTTCACTATAAGAAAAAGGCCTAACAGCGACCAATACTATCAGTGACCGTATGTGCGATGGCTGATATTAGTAATAGAGACCGACATCTGCGACCGTGCTTTAATCCAGTCGCTAGTACAAATTTGCCTGCTAAAATTTGGCAGGAAATGTTGGCGCGGAGGTTTTGTGCGACCACTTAGAATCAGTGACCGCATGCGGTCGCTGATAAGTCCATGTCATTAAAAATTAGAGATCGCAGGCGGTGCGGTCGCTGTTCAAAGTTAATGTTACCAGTTTCAGTCATTCACTCGACAAAGAGGCGAAGGAAAAAAAAGAGGGAGCAGAATAGAGAGAAGAGGGAGAAAAGGGGAGAGAGAAGAAGGAGAAAAGACGCCACCAGCCACCACCGCCTCGCCCACTCTGCCACCGCCTCGCCCACTCCGCCTCCGCCTGTCCTCTTGACTGTCAATCTCGGTGTCTGAGGTACTCCTCTCCCTTTTTTATTAGGTTAATTCTAGTAGAATTTAGGCAGGAAATAGCAGTTTTTTCTTGCAACATAAATCCTTGTTAAGATAGTAATTTCATTCTTTGATAGGTAAGATAATAATTTATCAGTTGGCAATTTCTATCACTTGTTTTATTATCTCTATTAAATTTTGTTATTTATTCAATTTCCCTGGGAAAAATGGAGAATTAAGGATATAACCTTCTATCATCTTATAGTTGAATTAAATGACAGATTTATTTATTATTCAATTGTTTCCTCCTTGTTATTTCTCTGGATTGAGTGTTACTCCATCTTGTTGATTATATTTATTTTGAGAATTGATATTAATTAAATTAAGTAACTTATGTTCATTTTGCCCCCATTTGATCATCAGCTCATATATTCTCTCTATCCTCCATGAGGGGAACACCACCACTCCTACTTCTTTCAAAGTTTTAATGTGGTTTCTTAAAATTCTCTAACAATTGCGATACTACCCATACTCATTCTTGCTTTTTCCGTTGTCTCCAAACACGGACTGGACTGGACTCTCTTCTCATTCCTCCGGCCATGAAAAATCATCTAATGTATGTATGTATGTATAGTTCACCACCCTTCAATTGGGTTTGCGGTTGTGCTTAATTATTGGAATAATACTGCTGCTTTTGATCTACCTTTTGGATATGTAGGAATTATAATGAATTAACAAATTATAAAATTAAGCTATCAAACTGAAATGTCGAAAGGATAAGGGTTGTTAGGCTATGTTTAGGGCTGCGAGGCCAATTGTGGCCACGCCAAGATTAGCCAAGCCTCATGGGGCCAAGCCAAGCTTGATTGCTGGCGTAAATAGACGACGAAGGGGTTGTTTTGGCATTATGTAAGAAAAACAAGAATATTTAATACTTTAGTATACAAAAATAAAACTACAAAGTATTATGAGAACTATAAGTTTTCCTAGCAAGTTGTGATTACCCCAAAACACGAAAGACACTAATAATTTCTCTAGCACACTGGAATTATATATATATATATATATATATATATATAGAACATAGAACGTCAGGTGTTAAGCCAAATTTAAGTTGTTAGTACCTTAAAGAGTTACTAATACTATAAGAGGACTACTTTGGCATAACTTAGAAATGAACTAAGTTTGAGTATAACCACTTGTTGATATGACTTACCAAGCAAATTCGAAACTAAAGTTTTACCCTTATGATAAACTATCATACTTAATACATGAAATAAGTTATGTATTGTATCATGTCACCACTTTCCTGAACTATACATAACTACAACATGGTTGTAATTTGAGAAATAGAGATAACCTAAAATGAGTAGTTCTACGTTTTATGGATTAGAAAGATGAAAAGGATGTGGATAAATCTTTTGAAGAAAGAACATTCCTCCATCTATTTATCCTATGTCTGCTAAATGTATGGAACAGAGCAGGAAAAAAATTTAAGATATGTAAAAATTTAAGAAATGTCAAAAGTTGTATAAATGAGTTAGCAAACTCTGATATAAAGCTATCATGAATGAAATACCTTACGTATTCACTTACGATAAACAGTAAAAACAAATTAAAATAAAATAACATGATATAATATAAGTATTAAACTAAGTAGTATTTACTTAGTTTCTCATACTAAATTTAATAACATTTAAAACTTCTCATACTACTTTAATTTGCATTCATTCGTTATTGTTTTGGTCTTATTATATTGGGAATTTTTATATTTCTCTTGGTTTGTGTTTTGGGTGCCTAGAAATGACCATATATGCATGTCATAATGCATGTGGCTAGTCCATATTATAGGGGAGACTCTGGTGAAATTTTTGTGTTGGTCGGGTAGTTGCGAATATTTATAATATTAACGAGCTAATCATATGCTTACAAGTATGCTCAATTTATATGCTTACTAGCTAGTATGCTAAAGTCATATGGTTACAAGTATGTTTAAATGTTAATCATATACTTATGTTGAAGCTCAAGTCATATGCTTATAAGTATGCTCAAGGAGTATGCTTACAAATATGCTTAAATGTTAATCATATGCTTACAAGTATACTCAAGTCATATGGTTACAAGTATGCTCAAGTCATATGTTAACATTTATAATGTTGTCTGTAGTAGGTATCGTGGTATCATGGACCTCTATTCAGACTATAGTTGGATGGCACGACGAAAGTCAAGTGCCCAGATAGGTGCTACAACTGAATTTAGAGCTGGTTGCTAAGTGTTTTTGGAGTATGCGTATAGTCACCTGGAATGTGTGAATGGTCAGAACAAGATACGATGTCCATGTTTGAAGTGTAAGAATGTAAATTACATGGACAGAGACATGGTAAACTATCATTTACTTATTTCTGGGTTCATGAAAAATTACGAAGAATGCTGGTGGGCACATGGGCAGAGAAGAGATGGTGGCATCACATCAGTACACAATCCGGGCAGTAGTACTCATCGTATGAATGAAATGGTTCATGATAATGCAGGGCCATATTTTAATTGGGAACAAGGCAGAGAGCAACCTATGAATTCTGATGCCAAAGACTTCTTTAAGTTGTTAGACGAGGGTAGCGAGCCATTATGGCATGGTTGCACCAAACACACTACATTGTCTACAGTGGCGACATTACTTAACATCAAGGCTGATCACAACATGAGCCATGAGTGTTTTGAGTCGCTCTTGAAGGCCATTAAGAGTATGTTGCCTGACGGTGAGAAATTACCTGATAACTATTACTTTTGTAAAAAAATGGTGAAGAAGTTGGGTCCTGGATACCAAAAGATCGATGCATGTCCCAACGATTGCATGTTGTTTTATAAGAAAAATGAACAGATGATAAGGTGCATGTTTTGCAGTCATGACCGGTTTAGGCCTAATAAATAGGGTGTGACTACAAAAAAATCAAGTATACCGTTTAAAATTCTAAGGTATTTTCAAATAACACATCGGCTAAAAAGATTGTACATGTCTTCAAGAACAGCTGATCATATGAGTTGGCATGAAAAATCTACAACTAAAGATGGAGAACTAAATCATCCCGCAGATGGGCAAGCTTGGAAAGAATTCAACTTAGCACATCCTGGGTTTACATTGGAACCTAGAAATGTGAGGCTTGGATTTTCCACCGATGGTTTCAACCCGTTTGGCCACTCAACTGTTTCGTACTCATGTTGGCCTGTGATTGTTACTCCGTACAACTTGCCTCCATAGATGTGTATGAAACAACCATACTTGTTTCTTTCACTCGTGGTTCCTGGTCCTAAGAGTCCTAGAAAGAACTTAGATGTTTACTTGAGACCTCTTATAGACGAGTTGAAGGTATTGTGGGAGGATGGAGTACAAACTTGGGATGTTGCAATGAAAACAAATTTCAACCTTAGGGCAATAGTTATATGGACTATAAGTGACTTCCCAGCTTATGGTTTGTTAGCTGGATGGAGTACACATGGGAAGTTGGCTTGTCTATATTGTATGGAGCATACAAAGTCTTTCAATCTATCAAAAGGTCGAAAGCCTTACTGGTTTGACTGTCATCGTCGGTTCTTGCCGGTAGATCTCCCATTTGGAAGAAATAGAGAACACTTCAGGAAAGGGAAAGTAGACAATGATATGCCAGCACCGCGATTGTCGGGAACGGAGATGCGAGACCGTGTGATGCGATTGCCGGTCATCCCATTTTGTAAGATTGATGCCACAAACATAATCAACGGGTTTGGTGAATCTCATAATTGGGTTCAGAGAAGCATCTTTTGGGAACTACCTTATTAGTCTACAAATTTGATTTGTCATAATCTAGATGTGATGTATATTGAGAAGAATGTGTTCGACAATGTGTTTAACACTGTGATGAATGTTATGGGGAAGACAAAAGATAATGATAAGGCACGTTTGGATATGAAAGATATTTATAAGCGTCCTGGATTAGAACTTTATGAATCTCCTGATGGTAAGATTGTCAAACCGCATGCAAGGTACACATTATCACGTGTAAACTGGAAAAATATTCCCACCTGGTTTTTTTGACTCCATGGAGCATTTGCAAATCCATCTTCCCTATGAAGCTCGTGTTGGGGGTCCAGTTCAATATAGATGGATGTAACCTTTCGAGAGGGTGATGGGAAACCTTAAGAGGAAGGTGAAGAATAGAGCTCATGTTGATGTGTCAATATGTGAGGCATACAGTTTTGATGAGATATCTACGTTTGTCTCAGACTATTTTTTGGACGAAGTCTTGACAAAGGGGTTAGGTTTGTAATATTCATGAACACAATCAAATTGCACAAAATAAGTAGAAGCATAGAAAATCAGAGTTTAAAATTTTTTACAAACCATATACTCGGATCATCCTTTAACCTTTATGCGCAATTATTAATTAAACGAAAAGATAAAGAACAATAATCATACCCTTGAAGATTCAAGCTTCCTCAGGTACAAGTTAACCTCCAATCTTTTTCGCGTTCAACTTGAATCCACCGGGTTTGGTTCTTTCGTTTGATCAATGTTAGCCACCCAAGTGTTTGGCCTCTAGAGGTGATCTACCAAGGAAGAAGAAAGATTCAAGAAGATGGGTGTTTGGCAAAACCCTAGTTTTTTTTATCTCTCATAGAAAAAGAGCATACTCTCCAATAATTGGAATCACGTATATCGATATCTGATATAAGACTCCTCTTATAAAGATATTAGTTAACCCTTCTAATCTAATTAGAAAATAGGGTATTATTTAACTAATTAAATTCCTTTAATTAATTAAGCTCCCTAATCTTATTAGGGATAATTAATTAAACTCTTTTAATTAATTTAACCTCCTAATCTTATTAGGAATATATGAGAGTACTTTTATTAATTAATTCCCAAACTTCTTTAGGAATTAAATAATAATAATAAGACTCCTCTTATTAATTTATATTTAATATTTCTAAAATATTAAATAATAAATATTAAGCTATTTAATTTATTCTATCACCATAGATTAAATTAAATATACTTAACTTATTATTACGATTATGCCATTAACTTCTTAAATAATTATTCTTCCTTTTATGGTGTGACCCTTTAGGTTCTCCATATTAAACCGGTTGTGAATAAATCAATTAAAACAATTCTAATCTTATTTAAATAAATAAATTAAATTATTAATTTATTTAAATAAATAATATTTATTCTACAATAGGGATAAGCCTCCCTAGCGATTAATGTGACACCCCCAAAATAGGTATACATCACTTATTCTGAGTCGCCAAATAGATGGTACAGAATACAAATACAATATTTAATATACAACAAGAAAGCTGTGAGTTTTAATACAAATATTGTCTTTTAGACAATATCCACTCTCAGAATAAGTCCTCATTACATTTATTGTCACACTATTTAACAGAATAGTGAGGATTACTAATACTATCATATGGACCATCACTCCATTCCCCGACTAGTCCCGGCTACGTTCTCATTTCCAGAAGAGAACAGTAAAAGAAAGGGTGAGCTCAACTAGCCCAGTAAGAAATATTATGACTAGGATAATGCAGAATAAATTATCATTAGTCTTCAATAGTGTTAAACTGATAAAATACAATAGACATCAAGTTTAACTGCAACGGAACATGCAATCCATTAAAAGAGTCAAGTAGAGAATAAAATCTACTATCTTTTATGATTTAAAAGGTTTTTGATCACTTTTATCGTTGGGACTCAGCTTAATAAATAATCAACCTCATCCCTGCACTACGGCCAAGGATATTCATAAGTATCACAACCACAAATTATCCATGCACTACAGGCCAAGGATATTCGTGTATTCATCAATGGTCATGATCTTGCCAACAACTATCCATCAATGCACTACGGGCCAATTAGGACTTTTATCACATCATTTGTAACATTATGGTCATGATTACACCGAATAATCCCTGGTCATAATCATACCAAGTCCATCTATGCACTACAGGCCACAGATGACTTTCAACAAAATATAAATATGAGGATGATGATAATAATATAAGAATTCAATAAAACAAGTTCAAGAATTAATTTATTCACGAACTAATAACGTCCAAATTGTGCAACATAATACTTCTTTGTAGAGTAAAATTTAAGAATGCTCATATGAATATTTCCACAAAAAGATACTGAATGAAGCGCAAATATCAAGGATATTCCACCAATTTCATGGTGTATAGAAGTCAAAACTTTAACCAACTCAGTATAATAAAGAATAGAATAACCAAAGAAATCACCATGCATACGGTACTTCACATAGATAAAGTTATTCCAATGTAATAATAAATAATAACTTAATCAGTCCGGCGTAGAAACGATGCAGACAAGATATTCCAACATAATAATAAAGAGCGGAACCAGTCCGGCGTAAAACGCATGCATGTGATATTTCCAGAATAATAATAAAGATGAACCAGTCCCACGTAAAACGCATGCATGGATATTATTCCAATGAATAATAAAGAGCGGAACCACGTCCCGCCGTAAAACGCATGTATGTGATGTTCCAATGAATAATAAAGAATGAAATAACAATGTAAATCACCAAGTATAGGGTAGATCACAGATACAAAGTTATTCCAGCAGAATAATAAAAATGGAATAACAATGTAAATCACCAAGTATAGGGTAGACTGCCAGATACAAAGGTTATTCCATGAGAGTAATAAAGAATGGAATTACAGAAGTTCTCTTCATGAATATGAAAAAAAATAATACCCCTTATGTGACGGCCCCAAAATTAGGTATACATCACCCATCTTGGGTAGTCAGATACATGGTACAGAATTTAAATACAACTTACTAATATAAGCGTAGGGTACAATACGACATAAAATGTGGGTTTGAATACAAATATTGTCTACTAGATATTATACAAACTCAAAAGGAGTCCTCATTATAATTATTATCACACTATTTCACGTAATAGTGAGGACTACTAATGCTATCCTCCGAACCATTACTAAGATTCGCCGACTCGTCCCGGCTATATTCTCATTTCAAGAGAATAAAGTGAAAGAAAGGGTGAGCTCAACTAGCTCAAGAAGAAATATTATGACTAAGATAATGCGAATAAATTATCATTAGTTACAACAATGATGTTAAACTGATAAAATAAAATGAACATCAAGTTTAACTACAAGGGAACAAGCAATCCATTAAAAGAGTTAAGTAGAAAATAAAATCTACTATCTTTTATGATTTAAAAGGTTTTTCATCATCTTTATATAAATTTGAGAGACTCGACTTTAATAAATATTCCACATCATCGAATCACCCTCGCACTACTGGCCAAGGATATTCTTTAGTATCACGACCACAATTATTCATGCACTACGGGCCAAGAATATTTGTGTATTCATTAATGGTCATGATCATGCCAACAATCGTCCATTAATGCACTACAGCCATCGAGGATTTTTACCACATCATTTGTAACATTATTACTACCATGATTACAACCGAATAGTCTCTGGTCATAATCATACCAAGTCCATCTATTCACTACAGGCCATAGATGACTTTCAACATAATATAAACATGAGGATAATGACAATGATATAAGAATTCAATAAAACAAGTTCAAGAATTAATTTATCTAGGAACTAATAACATCCAAACTGTCAACATGATACTGCTTTGTAGAGTAAAATTCAAGAATACTTAGAAGAATATTTCCATGAAAGGATACTAGATGAAGCGCAAATATCAAGGATATTCCACTAATTTCATGGAGTATAGAAGTCAAAGTTTTAACCAAATGAGTATAATAAAGAATGGAATAACAAAAGAAATCACCATGCATGCGATAGGCCAGACAAAGGAGTTATTCCAACAGTAATAATAAATAATCGGAACCAAGTCCCACAGAAACGCATGCATGTGATATTCCAACAGAATAATAAAGAATGGAACCAGTCCACGTAAAACACACAGATGAGGATGTTCCAACAGAAAAATAAAGATTTTAACCAGTCAGATGTAAAAACACATGCATGTGATGTTCCAAATGTAATAATAATAAAGACGGAACCAGTCCAGGTGTAAAAACACATGTGAGTGATGTCCCAATGAGAATAATAGAAGAATGTCACCAAGTATAGGGTAAACCACGATACAAAGTTATTCCAATGTAATAATAAGCAATGGAATAACAACAGTTCTCTTCATGAATAAGAAAAATAACACCCCTTACATTTAGTAGGAGATTGAATATCGCAAAGAGTGTAGTAACAAAATACTCTTCTTCTTTCTCTTATTCTCTCTATACTTTCTCTCTCTATAGCTTGAATGATTTCGTGAAAATAATGAAGCCATAGGCCTCTATTTATAGAAGATTTCTAGCTTAGCACCGCCTATGTGAAAAGGCAAGTGGCTCACGACGATCGGTGATGTTAAAAGAAAAGTGGTTTGACGCCTGTAATGTGAAACAACAAGTGGTTCGACGCCTGTAATGTGAAACGACAAGTGGTTCGACGCCTGTAATGTGAAACGATAAGTGGTTCGATGCTTGTAATGTGAAACGACAAGTGGTTCGACGCCTGTAAAATGAATCGGCAAGTGGTTTGACGTCTGGTAAAGGTAATTACTATTGACAAAGGTAATTACTATTCACAAAGGTAATTACTATTGACGAAGGTAATTACTTATTGACGAAGAGACTCTTAGATGATGATGATATGGGCCCCCATAAAATAATCAAACTTACCACAAACGCCTCATAATGCAGACTCTTTATATACATCAAGGATTGAATAAATATTACCACAAATCATTTTATTTTTATTCAACACATATTTAATCTTTCAACAATTATTAATCATTTATAACTTGTCGTCTCAATTATTGATTTAATACTATAACATATTATACAGATGATACTGTGACAATAATTGAATCAATAATATAAGAGATATGATGCAGCAATTACTGTAGCAATAATTGAGCATAATTTGAGTGACTTCTCACGTAAGCATCAATAATCAATATCGTGTGCTACTATACAACTACGCGAGACATTGTACTTTTACTACCGGGTAGTTCAACAGTTTTAACGGTAACACCTCTGCCGTTATTTTTATAGAAAGATAATTTTGTTGTTTTTCTAACTACGACAATACTTAGTTGTAGGGGTCCACCAATGATTGAGTAGTCATTTAATATTCCCCGATAAAAGAATATTCCACGACCAAACTAATATTTTATAACAACTTGCTTACTTTGCAAAATTTATAAATATTACTCACAACTATAACATTATATCAAATTTATTCAATAATATTCAAAAATAATATTTATAGAAAATTCATCTTTATTTATAAAAGTTGGGGTCTTACAACCTCCCTTCTTATGAAATTTTCCCTCGAAATTAAGGTACGTACGGTATGTCAAGAGGTAAGGATACCTTGATTTCATTTTTGATTCTAACTCCCAAGTCATTTCTTCAACATTGTGGTTCCTCCACAAAACTTTGACCGAGGTATAACTCTGAGCGTAGAATATGTTCCTTCTTATCCAAGATTTGAACAGGAACCTCTTCATACGTCAAATCTTCCGCTATTTCGTCCGGTTCTAACTCAATAATGTGGTTCGGGTCTTTCACATATTTACGTAACATGGATATGTGAAAAACGTTATGAACACGAGACATACTTCAAGCAGTAAAGCGAGTCTATAGGCCACGTTCCTACTCGATCGAGGATTAAAATGGACCGATGAATCGAGGATTGAGTTTTCCTCTCTTTCCAAATCTTGTAACTCCTTTCCATGTGGCAACTCTTAACAACACATGATCTCTTATATCGAATTCCACGTCCTTTCGATGAAGATCAGCATAACTCTTTTGTTGATTTTGTGAGGTTTTTATACGTTGTCGGATCGTTTGAATCTTTTTCGTAGTCATACGTACCAACTTCGGTCCCAACAACGTTGCTTCACCCACCTCATCCCAGCATACTGGAGAACGACACTTTTTTCCATACAACGCTTCGAATGGAGCCATGCCAATACTTGCTTGATAACTATTGTTGTAGGAAAACTCCACCAATGGTAATAACTTGTCCTAACTTCCCTTGAAATAAAGGACACAGAGTCTTAATAGATCTTCAAGAGTTTGAATAGTCCTCTCCCATCGTCCGAAATCAAATTCGAGGATGATATCGCCGAAGCTAAATCGTAAGTTTGTGCCCATAGCTTTTTGCAAACTAACCCAAAATCGTGAAGTGAATCTTGGGTCTCGATCAGAAACTATGGATACTGACATACCATGCAGTCTTACAATCCCATTTATGTACATACGAGCAAGACGTTCAAGTGTATAAGTTTCTCATATCGGTAAGAAATGAGCAGACTTGGTCAATCTATCAACAATGACCCAAATCGCATCTATGCCTTTAGAAACCTTAGGAAGACCGGTAACGAAATCCATGGTAATGTGCTCCCACTTCCATTCTGGAATTTCAAGTGGTTGTAATGGACCTTTTGGTACTTGATGCTCCGCTTTAACTCGTTGACAAGTTAGACACCTTAAGATAAACAGTGCTATCTCTCTCTTCATATTGCTCCACCAAAATGTATGATGAATATCATGATACATTTTGGTACTCCCAAGATGGATTGCAAATGGTGTGTTGTGCGCCTCCATCATGATATTATACTTTAAATCAAGGTCGTTAGGAACACAAAGTCTGGAGTTGACTCGAAGTATTCCTTCTTCATCGATTCTTGCTTCCGGCATAGCACCTTCTTGCACTTTCTTCCTCATACGCATCAGCTCTAGGTCTGTAGCTTGAGCAGCTTTAACTTTATCGATTAAAGTCGGTTCTACTCGTATACTCGCTATCATCACATGCATCCCTGGAGTCTTTAACTCTATCTCCATCCTTTGCAAGTCAAACAAAATGGGCCTTTACGTTGAAAATATCGCACTCGTACTTGCATATGATCTTCTACTCAATGCGTCAGCTACCACGTTCATTTTTCCAGGATGGTATTGGATGGTATGATCATAATCTTTCAACAGTTCAAGCCAACGTCGTTGTCACATGTTGAGTTCCTTTTGAGTGAAGAAATATTTGAGGCTTTTATGATCCGTAAAGATCTCCACTTTCTCCCCATACAAGTAATGCTCCAATTTTAAAGTAAAGATAACAAATGCCAACTCTAGATCATGAGTAGGATAATTCCTCTCATATTCTTTTGAGTTGTCGCGAGGCATAGGCTATAACTTTTCCATGT
This sequence comes from Panax quinquefolius, assembly GCA_020205615.1. NCBI lineage: Eukaryota > Viridiplantae > Streptophyta > Magnoliopsida > Apiales > Araliaceae > Panax > Panax quinquefolius. Next base: position 84,401,156 of record CM035156.1, on the reverse strand, counting down.
TGCATGAGAACACATCCCAACCCTTTGCTAGAAGCATCACTATAGATGACAAATCCTCCGAGCGGATGGTATTGTCGAATAGGTCTTGAAATAAGTCTCTCTTGAGTTCTTGAAAACTCTTCTCACATTCTTCGCTTCCAAATAGAACTTTGTATCTTCCGAGTCAAATTGAGTCGATGGAGTAGCGATTCGAGAAAATCCTTCCACGAATCTCCTATAATAACCAAACTAAACCGAGAAAGCTACGTACTTACATCATCGATTTAGGTTGTTCCCAGCTTTGAATAGCTTCAATCTTTGCTTGGTCAACATATATTCCATGAGTTGATACCACGTGCCCAAGGAATGCTACTTCTTCAAGCCAGAACTCGCATTTCTTCAACTTGGCATAAAGCTTATATTCACAAAGCTTTTGGAGTGTCAGCCTCAAGTGTTGCTTATGATCTTCACAGCTTTTGGAATAAATAAGGATGTCATCAATAAAGACGACCACAAAGTGATCCAAATATTCCTTGAATACTCGGTTCATCATATCCATGAAGGCATTAGGAGCATTAGTCAATCCAAAGGACATGACTAGGAATTCATAATGCCCGCATCGAAGTTTCGAAAAGCCATCTTTGGAATGTCACGGTTCTAATCTTCAATTGGTGATATCCGAACGAAGATCAATCTTTGAAAAGAATTTGGCTCTTGTAATCGGGTCAAATAGGTCATCAATACGTGGCAATGGATACCTATTTTTGATGGTGACATGATTCAACTCCCGATAATCAATACAAAGTCGATACTCCCATCTTTCTTCTTCATGAATAGAATAGGAGCACCCCAAGGAGAAGTACTAGGGACGAATAAAGCCAATGTCTAACAATTCTGCAGTTGGATCTTTAACTCTCAAGTTCAATAGAGCCATTCGATATGGGGCTTTGGAAATAGGTTTTGTACCGGGTTCAAGGTCGATACAAAATTTAATTTCACGCTCTGGGGGTAGGCCAGGAAGTTCTTCGGGGAATACGTCAGGAAATTTATTAACAATAGAAATATCGTTCAAAACTGACGTATTTTTGTTTAAATCTATGACATGAGCTAAGAAAGCTTGACATCCGTTTTTCAATAAACGAATAGCTTTATGGCTTGAGATGACCGTGATTGATTTTAATGGTTTGGTCGCTTGAATTCACATAATAGGTTGGTTAGGAATATGAAAGCTAACAACCTTACGAAAACAATCAATTTTTGCATGATAAGTAGTTAACCAATCAATCCCTAGAATCACGTCAAATGCAAGTATTTTTGATGAAATAAGATCGACAGGTAATGTGAGGGTACTGATTTGAACCAAACAAGACTTATAAACTATGGATGTAATGAAGGTTTCTCCCAACGGAGTTTCCACAGATAAGTCAAAGTCTAATTTCTCCGGAGTCAAATTTAATCGATGAGCGCAAGTAGGAGAAATAAGAGAATGGGTAGAACCGGTATCAAATAAAGTATAGACTTCATTAGAGTTTATGATAAGCTTACCCGTGATGACCTCATTGGGTTCCTTGCTCTCTGGGAGGTCACAACAAACACTCTCCTCAGCACTCTGGGTTTGACTTTTCGGGACGGCCTTTGGTGCCTCCATCCTAGCCTGAATTTGTCTTGATGAAACGACAAAATCGAGCTAAGTGACCTTCTCTTCCACAATTATAACATGCTTTGACTGGCATGGCTAGCTTTGGATCGATGTGTCCCTCTCCTCGCATTTGAAGCATATGATGATAGGTGGTCTTTCTCCTTCCTTAACAACGGGTCTTTGGTCTTGCCGTCAGTCTTTCCATCATCATTGAATCTCCTTTTCTTTGAAATGTCCATTCTTATTGTTTTAGCTTTACGATTACCACCAAGTGGTTACCATATCCGGCCCGTTGATTCCTCCACGCTTGTTGTCACCGCTCGATGACTACTCTCGTTGGTATTATAATTTTGACTGGTTTGCTCTCTTTTAGTTAACGTTGACTCGTTATCGCGCTTCCACTAATCGAGCCCTATTTACAACATCGAATACAAACACAGTTTATGAGAAATAAGATGTTGACGTATCTCCGGCTTCAAACCTCTTAAAAACATTCGGGGCCATTCTCTCTTCATTATCCACCAAGTGGGACACAAACCGTGATAACTTCGCAAATTTTACCTCGTATTGCGACACGGTCATATTGTTTTGTTCTAACTTGATAAACTCCACCTCCTTCATGTGGCGAATACTTTCAGGAAAGTATTTGTCGTTGAATAGCTCCTGGAACTTCTCCCAAGATATCTTCAAAGACAAAGAAGTTGAGTACGCTTTTACCGATTCCCACCAAGAATCCGCCTCTCCGCGCAACATAAAAGTAAAGAAAGGAACCTTTTGCTCCTGAGCATCCCAAGACATCAAATATCTTGGTAATCTGCTTTATCCATGCTTTCGCCGAGAAGTGGTTTTGGCTTTCCTTAAACTCCGGTGGTCCCAGCTCCTTGAACTATTTAGCGGTGACCGACCGAGAGTTTTTCGTGTTTCCACCTACGTTTTGGACAGGAGTCGCTCTCACCTGTTGGTGCATGAATTGCATAAAGCCTCCGAACATTTTGATCATTCATCATTTGGTCGGTGTTGTTGTTTTGCATGAGGATTGTCGCCTTCACGATGCACATTATCCCGATTATTGATATGTGGTGAATCAACGATCGCTTGTGGCTCCATTGCTATTCTCAACATTCTCGGATGTCATTTTCGAGATCGCCACAAAACAAAAGGTTAATTGACATGTAACATATTATCCCTATATTCTCGACCGACCAATAAAATAACACATAAACTTAGGTAGGTCATACTAGCGAAGGTATTCCAAATCTCTCCCTCCTAGTACTATTCTCACATCTTAGCCAGGATCATATCCTAAGCTCGATACCAACCGTGACGCCCCCAAAATTAGGTATACATCACCCATCTTGGGTAGTCGATACATGGTATGTAATTTAAATACAACTTACTAATATAATCGCGTGGTGTACAATACGACATAAACGTGAGTTTGAATACAAATATTGTCTACTAGATATTATACAAACTCAAAAGGAGTCCTCATTACAATTATTATCACACTATTTCACGAATAGTGAGGACTACTAATGCTATCCTCCGAACCATTACTCCGTTCCCCGACTCGTCTCCAAACTATATTCTCATTTCTCAAGAGAACAAAAGAAAGAAAGGGTGAGCTCAACTAGCCCAAGAAGAAATATTATGACTAAGATAATGCGTAATAAATTATCATTAGCCTACAATGAAAGATTAAACCGATAAAATATAATGAACATCAAGTTTAACTACAGAGGAACAAGCAATCCATTAAAAGAGTCAAGTAGAAAATAAATCTACTATCTTTTATGATTTAAAAGGTTTTCATCACTGTTATAGCTGAAACTCAGCTTTAATAAATATTTCACATCATCGAATTACCCTTGCACTACGGCCAAGGATATTCTCTAGTATCACGACCACAATTATTCATGCACTACGGCCAAGAATATTTGTGTATTCATTAATGGTCATGATCATGCCAACAATCATCCATCAATGCACTACGGGCCATCGAGGATTTTTACCACATCATTTGTAACATTACTACGGCGTGATTACACCGAATAGTCTCTAGTTATAATCATACCAAGTCCATCTATGCACTACTGTGCCATGATGACTTTCAACATAATATAAACATGAGGATGATGACAATGATATAAGAATTCAATAAAACAAGTTCAAGAATTAATTTATCTAGGAACCATTAACATCCAAACTGTCAACATGATACTGCTTTGTAGAGTAAAATTCAAGAATACTTAGAAGAATATTTCCATGAAAGGATACTGGATGAAGCGCAAATATCAAGGATATTCCACTAATTTCATGGAGTATAGAAGTCAAAGTTTTAACCAACCGAGTATAATAAAGAATGGAATAACAAAAGAAATCACCATGCATGCGATAGATCGCGCAGCAAAAGTTATTCAAATGAATAATAAATAATGGAACCAGTCCCCAGTAAAACGCATGTGATGTGATATTCCAACATGGATAATAAAGAATGGAACCAGTCCGGCGTAAAACACATGCATGGATGTTACAACAGAATAATAAAGAGCGGAACTAGGTCGGTGTAAAAACACATGCATGTGATGTTCCAATGTAATAATAATAAAAGCGGAACCAGTCCGTGTAAAACACATGCATGTGATATTCCAATGAATAATAGAATAATGTCACCAAGTATAGGGTAAACCACGATACAAAAGTTATTCCATGTAATAATAAGCAATGGAATAACAACAGTTCTCTTCATGAATATGAAAAAATAACACCCTTACATTTAGTAGGAGATTGAATCTCGCGGTAGTGTAGTAACAAAATACTCTTCTTCTTTCTCTCTTATTCTCTCTATACTTTCTCTCTCTATAGCTTGAATGAATTCGTGAAAAATAATGAAGCACTAGGCCTCTATTTATAGAAGATTTCTAGCTTAGCACCTGCCATGTGAAAAGGCAAGTGGCTTGACGACTGATGATTTGAAACGACAAGTGGTTCGACGCCTGTAATGTGAAACGACAAGTGGTTCGACGCCTGTAATGTGAAACGACAAGTGGTTCGACGCCTGTAATGTGAAACGACAAGTGGTTCGACGCTTGTAATATGAATCGATAAGTGGTTTGACGTCTGGTAAAGGTAATTACTATTAACAAAGGTAATTACTATTCACAAAGGTAATTACCATTGACGAAGGTAATTACTATTGACGAAGAGACCCTTAGATGATGACATATGGGCCCCCCCATAAAATAATCAAACTTACCACAAACGTCTCATAACAGACTCTTTATATACATCAAGGATTGAATAAATATTACCACAAATCATTTTATTTTTATTCAACACATATTTAATCTTTCAACAATTATTAATCATTTATAACTTGTCGTCTCAATTATTGATTTAATACTATAACATATTATGATGATGATATTGTGACAATAATTGAATCAATACTATAAGAGATATGATGCAAAGAATTATTGTAGTAATAATTGAGCATAATTGAGTGACTTCTCACGTAAGCATCAATAATCAATATCGTGTGCTACTATACAACTACGCCAGACATCGCATTTCTTTTACTACCGGGTAGTTCAAGCAGCTTTAAACGGTAACACCTCCGCCGTTATTTTTATAGAAAGATAATTTTGTCGCTTTTTAACTACGACAATACTTCCGTTAATGGGGTCCACCAATGATTGAGTAGTCAGACGAATATTCCCCGATAAAAAGAATATTCCCACCAAACGTAATATTTTATAACAACTTGCTTACTTTGCAAAATTTATAAATATTACCCACAACTATAACATTATATCAAATTTATTCCATAATATTCAAAAATAATATTTATAGAAAATTCATCTTTATTTATAAAATTTGGGGTCTTACACCTTACCTTATAAAGAAGAGTACTCCGACAGTAGGGCGGGGATATACTTGAAGAAACTTGCACTACGCTTAAGATAGAAGAATAATTCTCTCTACAGTTTCTCTCTCTAGAGTTTCAGTGAATTCGTAGGAAATAATGAAGGAATGAGCTTCTATTTATAGATGAATGGACTGAATAGTAACCAATCCATGAACGGTCCAGATCGATTTACTTTAAACGGACGGTCCAGATTGGTTTACAATAAAATATAATATATTCTATTTATAATCTAATAAAACGAATAACTTTTAAAAAGATTTTACTATGCAAACACTATGCAGGCACTATGCAAACACTATGCATAATAAAATATAATATATTCTAATTATTGTCTAATAAAATAGATAACTTTATAAAAGTATTCTGTTTTATATAAAAGGATTTTACTATTAGCCTAATAAAACGAATAACTTTATAAAAGTATTTTGTTTTATATAAAAAACTTTTCTGTTTTATTACATTAATAATACTAATAAAACAAAACTTCATCATCATTATTATTATTCACACTATTAATAGACCAGGTCGTTCCCAGGAAAGAGGGGGCTTTCCAATAAGGATTTCTCCTTATTGGCGCGAAATTAGGTGACCAAACCTCTCCTTGGCAGAACTTCTAGACATCGTTAATAATGCAAATACTAATATTAATAACTTCGTCATCTCAATTATAAAATATCAACAATAATTGAATCAATTAACGTGAGATACTATGCAACAACCATCAAGCAATAATTGAACAAAACCGAGTGACTTCTCACGTAAGCATCAATAATCAATATCGTGTGCTACTATGTAAAACCGCCAGTATTCTTGTACTTTTAACAATAAGGTGTTTCAATAGTTAATAGTAAAACTTCCGTCGTTATTTTCATAAAAATATTTTTGTCATTTTCTCAATCCGATAATAATTCCGTTGTGGGGTCCACCAATGATTATGTCGTCATACGAATATTCCCCGACCAATCGAATATTATAAACAACTTACGTACTTTGCAAAATTTCTAAATATTACCCACAACTATAACATTATATCAAATTCATTCCATAATATTTAAAAATGATAATTATAGAAAATTCATCTTTATTCATAAAAGTTGGGGTCTTACAATTAACGACTTTCTAGATAATATAGATTTCAACATTAATCATAAAAGAACATTTAAGTAAATAGTTACCATACAATTCAATCCTTCGACCATACAATGTCCCAATTAAATATAAGACATGGAATTACTGTCAAGTCTTATTTTATTTAATTATATGTATTTGATCCTTAAATGCACAACTCCAAATAATGCAAATTAGAAACTCCTTTCTAATTTTATTCTGCCTTGACCAAAGACTACTGGGTTGTCATTTATCGAATCACAAAGGACATTTCTCTTCTTTTACTAGAAGCGGTGGATTCTTTATTGATCATACATTATCTCCATGTACAACTTATTATACCCAAGCATACCCTTTGATATACCTTAAGGGTCTTAATGAATAAGTCAAAGTATAACTCATCATACACAAGATACTATGATGACCTCAAGCCCAAGGATCATTTGTACTATTATCACTACAAGAATTCCTATTAATAGGCAAGTAAAACTCCATTAGGTATTCCTTAGTGAGCCACGTTCAGTGAACTTATTCTCCAGCAAGTACCTACATACTTGCTTTAGTGTCTCCACACAAAAGATCATGAGATCAATCATCCTCATCCAATGAGCAAGAAACGTATGTACCAATCTATCCGAATTCACTAATCCCCAATTTAGTAATCCAACGATTGGGAACTATTTTAGTTTTAAGCTTTCTAAGAATTTAGATCTCATTAGAATGATCATCTTCATTATTCTGAAAGCATTGCTTAAAACTATGGGTTTATCACATATTATAAAGCAAAATCATGTAGATAATTAAAAGCCTTTAATAAATTAATACTTTTTTATTAATAAATGGATAAGATTGTTACAAAGTATATGCTTTATCATCAAACATGATTGGCTTGTGTGCATACTACTTTCAAAAGGCTAATCGATTCTCGAGACATGATGATGGGGGAAATGTTCAACTAAATGGTCGACTTTCTGTATTTGGTCTATCGGGCCGCGCTTATGGAAAAGGGAAGCGTATATTCCTCTCTGAGCAAGAATTACATGTTTCACATACTTACGTTCTTCTCATTTGCGAGGAGATTGAAGAATTTGTAAGGTACACATATAGACTTAAAATTTATACCTTAACTTTCAATGACATGTAATATACATTCCAATATGTTAATGTTTATAACATTGTATAGATTGTACAATGATGAGTTAAAAGTGAAGCATCCCGGCATAACTGATAAAGATATTCAAATCAATTGTGATAAAAAATTTGCACTTTGGCTAAAGGACAAAGTAAGTTCAATTTCTTAAGCACGACATATATATATATATATATATATATATATATATATATATATACACTCCATATTAGCTAGGAGTTTTTGAAGGCTTTGACTGAAGGATCAATAATTCTGGATAATGTACAAGTTCTAGTTATGGGACCAGATAGGGACCAAGTCAGCCGCAATGGTTAAAAAATAAATGGTTGTGAATTTCATACAAAGGCATATGGGCGCGGTAAAAGAACAACGAACTCTAGAGTGTGTGTCCAAGGAGATTATTACAATGAGCTTGGTCATGCCTTTTATGGGGAGTTGGAGGAAATCGTAGAGTTGTCGTACAAGGGCACGTACGGGGGTTATATTAACTTGTTCAAGGGTCGTTGGTTTGATTTAGAAAATGGGATACGTGTTGACAGACATGGAATCGTCGATATTGGCCTCCATAGGTCTGCGTACTTCAACGAACCGTTTATTTTACCAACTCAAACAATACAAGTATACTACACTCCTAGTCCTTTTAGGAAAAGGGATAGACCGCCTACAGATTGGAAAGTTATAATTCATACTCTCGCGCGCAGTCGGGTAGAAGTAGTTGATGGGGAGATTTACCAAGAGCAGATGCTTTATAGACAAAATATAATAAATGTGGAGGATGACAATGAAGTAATCCAGTTAGATGGTGGAGATGAACCATATGAATTAGATCTTGAGTCAATACTTGTGTCAAATGACATTGATACTGAAGAGGAAGAGTTATTGATTGAATCTAACACTGAATTTGAAGCAAATGATGGTTATGAATCTGCAATACATATACAAGATGATTCTAAATCAAACATTTACACTTGAACAAATGAAATATATGTTTAGCATTACATGTTAAGCATTTTCTATCATTATTGTCATTTTATATTCATTTATATACTAACATCTTTATATCACTATCATGTTTATGTACTTAACTATTTAAATGCAATTTCCTGTCATTAGTGTCATTTTATATTCATATATACATGTAATCAAATATAACTCATACTAACATCTTTATATCACTGTCATGTTTATGTAAATGCAATTTCCTGTCATTATTGTAATTTTATTGTCATTTTATATTCATATATACATGTAATCAAATATAACTCATACTAACATCTTGAAATTTATAATATATAGATGGCTTCTGAAGCAGGGCAGAAAAAGCGCAGCTTGGGTAGGGGGCTTAATCATGTGCCCAAGGCCCCTACTAATCTGGACGATCAGATTCTTATTCAGATTCGTCCTCCTCTGAATAGCACGTACGTCTCGCATCTTTTATATATAAGCATTTTAGATTCCATTTATACAAGATATATAACTAATGTAAATTGCTTTAATATATCTACTTATCTTTGATATAAATTATTATATATTATAGTGATTTTTCAGATAATAAGATCGTCAAGTGCATATCACAGCTGTGCTTACAGAATTGGCCCACACTTGTGATTACATGGACCGGTATGACTATCACCCATAAGGATCTGATTTAATGACTTTCGGTATGTTTTTTTAATTATGACATATAATATAATATTCTAAGGATAATTGTTTAGAAATGTTGGATTATATGTTAAAAGTATCATTTTAATATTCTAAAGATAATTTATTTGCAGAAAAGGTATAGATGGGAGGACGCGTAGGCTTCAGTAATACAAACATTATTCTGGCAGAAGTGCGGCGTCCGCACCAAGGATAATTTGAACAAAGAATGACAAAAAGCCCTTCACAATGCCGAGATCGACCATCCAGGTCAGGGAGAGGATTACAGGCACGAGCATAGCCCCTGGTGGTGCACCCAGTCCATATGGGCTGAGATGTGTGCCCAATGGAGAGTTGAGAGCTGGGTTAAAAGACGCAAGACTGCCGCCACTAACAGATCCTCGGGTGTACCTGATGGTGAAAAGGCTAAAGGAACCTACAGGGGCGGCAATATTTCACAGTTGTAGCATATCACTATTAGGGTATGTATGAATAGTTTGAATATATTTACAATCATGAATTGTAGAATATATATCACATTTTTAGTTAGTAATATTGGAATATGTTTTGTATAGGAGTTTCAGTCTCAAGGTCAGCCTATCCATTGGCTGGATATGTACGTGGCCACCCGTGATGGTCTGCCGGATGCTCTCCAGATAGCGGTAATAAGTTTTAACAACTTGATCTTGTTTATTAAGTTTTATGTCATTCTTTAGAATTTTACCAATTTATTTTTAACTATTTAATTGTTAACATGATGACAGGATACTTATAAGCGTTTATTGAATGAGTGTTATCCTGAAGGCACCCCACGTCCGCCAATTGATCAAGAATTGTAGGAGAGGGCGTCTGATAGGAAGAAGAACTACATCAAAGGTCAAGGACAACGACGACGCTCATCCTTCAGTGGCTTAGGCAGCTCTGCTACCCAGTCTTCACAGTCATCGAGCCATCCAGCTATTCATACTCTTTCTGACTATGTGAGAGCTATATGTTGAGATTGCGATCTTCTAAAGATACTGGGCGGGCATCTGGCGGCTCTAAGTGCTGATGAGTTAGCTGATGCAGTGGCGGCAGCAACAACATCACAGCATGGGGATGGCGATGAGGTAATCAATCTTATTTATTACAATCAAAGTAATGACTTATATATATATATTGTTGTGTTTAAAAACAATTGTATATTATCATAATACCAATATCAACATATATTATATATATATATATATATGTAACTTGTTTTATTATTTTTTTAATTACAGGGTGATCAAGATCAAGGAGAAACTAATTTGGACAATGATGCTTGACGACTGATTTAGTGTTGTTTTTTTGTTATTTGAGAATCTTGTACTTTTATATTCATTCTTTGGATGTTTTTATGTTACTTAAATATTAGATTTGTTAATATTTATTCAATTCATATTGGTTTTTAAAGGTTTATATAGTTTATATACTAGTTTGGTATATGGACGATGAATGTTTATATTGTTGTGCATGTTTATATGTGTTGGGATAAAGCAGGTACAAAACAGGTACATTTTTTTGGGAATTCTGCAAAACAGGAAAAATTCTAGTTTGCAGGTAGCTGATAAGTATTAGCGACCGCAAGTCACATGAGGTTATTAGCGACCGCGTGCGGTCACTGATTGCAGTCGCTGACACGTGGCCCACGTTAGGCTTTGTCCCTGAACCATGTCGACTCATCTTAGCTACCGAAATGATGATTTCGGTCGCTAATATCAGTTGCAGATAGTTCGGTCGCTAATAGTGGTCGCTGATGTTCATTCCAGCGACCAGATTTTATGCGACGTCTATCAGCGACTACATTCGGTTGCTAATACTCGTTTGCGACCGCCTGCGGTCGGTGATACGCGGTCGTAGATATGCCTTTTTCTTGTAGTGTTTGGTCTCCTCACTCCCTTATCTAATTTAATTCACTACTACTTTATTCTTGCGATCCTTTTTTTTTTTTGCAACTCTTACTTAAAAATATTTCTGAACTTTTTCTTTTGGACTTCAATTAAAAGAGTTGGGCTACTAAGTTTCCTTTAATAATTTGTTGGGCTTGATTCGCAGTTTGAAATAATTGCTTCTAAACTCTAAATTACTCCATTCAAAAGTCCAATTTCTCCATTAAATTTCAAACCTCAAAAACACTTAAAATGCAACAATTGTAAAAATATATGCTCTCCAAAATATAAATTAGCAAGTTAGGATATACCAATTTCTTGGCACATCATCAGCCTATTATTTTATTATATTAGTTTTGTTGGTTTATGTTCAATTCAATTAATTGGGTTAGTTATTTCAGTTCATTATTATTTTTACTCTTTTATTTGCTTCGTTAATTTTGTTTATTCAGATATATTCTATTTAAATATTTGGAGATTATATTTTCTTTGGTATTTAAGCTTGAGACTTTGTTCAGTATTTTGTCTTAGTTGATTTCGTGTATCAGTTGTATATCTATATCCGTACTGGGCATTTGGGTCATGCTCTATTTTCTTCCAGTAGGTTTGCAAGGGTGATTTAGGGCTAGTGTGATAAAGAGAGTTGCCTTTGACCATCTAGGTTGATTCAATTTAAGTTTTGGTTATTTTAACTTTGTTTGGAGTATTATATTTGGTACTTCATTGATGGGAGTCATTATTAAATATTGGATGTTATTAGTGATTTGTTACTTATTTTGAAGTTTGTTGTGCTTTGCACGTGACCACCCTTTCCTTTTTGGGAAGGGGGTGTTACATGTCACCTTAATTTAAAATGTCCACATCAAGGATCACAGAATATCTGAGCATTAAATGCGCTAATGGGCATCTAGCAAAGGGAAGATTTTTAGCAGAAAGGTAACAAGGTATCAAATTTAAAAAGTGATGAACACTGATCAAAAAGCCTAAACTCTACAAAAGAAGTAAAATGAACTCAACCATCTTGAATAACTAGTTCGAGCTGTTAAGTACTTGAAAAGAAAAGTTTAATTACATCTTAGAATCACCTCTCAACAAGACTCAAGCAACAGATTATCATAGGGCTGAGAGTCCTTATCTTAGTGACTAAATATCCAAGTCTGCTGGACTTAAAGACGTCATAGTGTCCTTGTCTTAGTGAATAAATATCCAAGTATGCGGGGCTTGAACACTACAAGAAAATGGATTTTCTGCGACCGTACATTAGCGACCGAATACGATCGCCAATAGACATCAGCAACCGATAATGCTCGCTAGCAAGGGTCGCACATAATCTAGTCCTTTGCACGCTCGACAATAGCGACCAACGTTTGCATCACATAATATCAATGATCGACACTAGCAACTGGTCCATGTGTCAGTGACCAACAATAACGACCACATTTGTTGCTAATGTCCTCAAGACATATGGTTGCTAAATCATTTTAGCGACCGTATGCGATCGCTAATACATAATTTTAAATAAAAATTATCAGTTTTGTTGATTTCCCAAAATTTTTGTGCCATTTTTTTATCCTAACACATAGCAATATATCAAAATAAGCCAACATCCTTACAAATCTATCGATATATCCATCCATATAAAATTTAATAATTAAAACCAACACAGTAATATAAACATCCACGTATACTATATAAACAAGAACCGTCCGAGTAAAACTTATATACAAATGTCATAAAGTACAATCCACATACATTAAATTATTCAGTCGGTAAAAATAATAATCAAATGTCGATTAACAAGACAAAAAGGGAATACAAAAGCCTTCACAGATCAATATCGTCTAGATGGGGCTGTAACAAAAAAATAAAACATGTACTACTGAATGTAAAATTAAACTAAACATTCAAAGTAATACATAAAGTTGAACAATGACAAAATTACCTAGGGCTCATCATGCTGCTCTGTTGCTCTCGCCACTGCATCTGTTAACTCCTCAGGACTAAGCGAATGTAGATGCGTGCCAAGTGTGAGAAGAAGATTCTGATCCTGACATACTACTCTCACACAGTCAGCAGGAGTGTGCGGCGTCGGATGGCACGAGAACTGAGTAGACTAACTAGCAGAGCTGCATGTGCCACTGATAGTCAGTCGTCGTTATCCTTCGCCTTTGACATAATTCTTCTTCATAACCGATGCCCTCTCCCACAACTCTTGATCGATTGGCGGTTACGGGGTCTGTGCAGGATAACACTTAGACATTAGCGCCTTATAAGTGTCCTGTCATCAGGTTAGAAATTAAATAATTAACAATAAATATAAAATGCTTAAGAATGATGTAAATATTTAAAAATATATCGAAATATACCGCTATTTTTAGAGCATCAGGCAAACTATCGCGGGTGGCCACATATACATCCAGCCAATGGATGGGCTGACCCTGAGATAATGCCTTCTACAAAATTAATATGCTCATATATTAAAAAGTAAACATATGTGATGTACTAAAACTAAAGCTGAAACTTTATACTCAATACATACCCTGGAAGTAATGTGCTGCAACTGTGATATATTGTCGCCTTTATAGGTCTCTTTTGCCTTATCGCTTGTAGGTACACCTGAGGATCTGTTCGAGGAGGCAGCCTTCCGTCTCTTGACCGAGCTCTCGACTCTCCACTGGGCACACATCTCAACCCATATGGTTTGTGTGCACCACCAGGAGCTAAGCTCATGCATGTAGTCCTCACCCTATCATGTATGATATATCTCTGCATTATGAAGGGCTTTTTGTCTTTCCTTATTTATATTGTCTTTGGTTCGGACGGTTCACTTCTGCCAGAATAGTGTTTGAACAACTGATGCCTGCGCATCGTCCCATCTATACCTCTTCTGCAAATAAAATAAGCATTAATAATATTAAAATCGCGATATTAGTACTAATCAATAAAAATTTATTAATTATATTATCTATCAGCATTAACAAAAAAGTATGCATGAAATTTAGCCCAAATAACATCCTTGTGGGAGATAGGTGTGCTCGCCTACCTAATCACTAGTGTATGCCAGTTCTGTAAGCATAACTATGAAATGCAGTTCACAATTTTGTAATCGCTAAACTCACTACAATATACAATAATTTACATTAAATACAGATATTTGATTATAATATTTAAAACAAGTTACATTAGTATATATCAACAACAATTGAAATATAAAATGTTGATATATAAATGTTTAACGTACATGTTGTCTGGAGAAGGACGAATTAGTATGAGAGTCCGGTCATACGGATTTGTCGGGGTCTTCCGTACATGATTAGGACCCCTACCCAAGCCGCGCTTTCTTGCAGCTGGTTCAGAAGCCATCTATAAAAATAAATTTCATGATGTTAATACGGTGACTTATTTGATTAAATATACAAATAAAATGACAATAATGATAGGTAATTGTATGAAATAGTTAACTATAACATAGCAATAAATGAAAGGTACATAAACAAGACAATGATATAAATAACATGTATATATGAAATGACATGTAAATGTATGAAATAGTTAACTACAACACAATAATAAATGAAAGGTACATAAACACGAAAATGATATAAAGAACATGTATATATGTAATGATGTAATGGTATGAAATAGTTAACTAAAACACAATAATAAATGAAAGGTACATAGACACCATAATGATATAAAGAACATGTATATATGTAATGATAGGTAATGGTATGAAATAGTTAACTACAACATAATAATAAATGAAAGGTACATAAACACGACAATGATATAAAGAACAATATATATGTAATTGTATGTACTACAAGTAATACTAAACATACATTTTATTTTTAATCGCTATTTGAGTCAGAATCATCTTGTATACAGTTTGGAGATTCATAACTATCATCTTTTTCAGATTCAGTGTCAGTTAGTAAGTCTTCTTCCTTAGTATAAATGTAATATGACACAAGTACTGACTCAGGATCCAATTCAATAGGTTCATCTCCACCCTCTAACTGGATTACTTCATTGTCGCCCTCTACATTTATTAGCGTAGGTCTATGAAACATCTCCTCTTGGTAGAACTCTATGTCTACTAATTGTACATAACTGTACCCAAGAGTATGAATTACAATTTTCCAATCTGCAGGCGGTCTAACCCTTTTCCTAACAGGACTAGGAGTTTAGTATACTTTTATTGTTTGAGTTGGAAACACAAATGGTTCGTTGGCGTACGTGGACCTATGGAGGTCAATATCGACGATTCCATGTCGATTGACACGTATCCTTTTTTTTGTATAAAACCAATGACACTTGAACAAGTTAATTTGACCCCCGTAAGTGGCCTTGTACGACAACTCTATGATTTACTCCAACACCCCATAAACGGCACGACCAAGCTTATTATAACAATCTCCTTGGACACACACTTCAGTGTTTGTTGTTCGTTTACCGTAAGTATATGCCTTTGTATGAAATTCATAACCATTGATCTTATAACCATTGCGGCTAACTTAGTCCCTGTCTGGGCCCATAGCTAGGACTTGTATATTATTTGGAATCGTACTTATGCTATACCACTATCTCTTATCTGACTATGTGCCCACCAACATTCTTCATAATTTTTCATGAATCCAGAAATAAGTAAATGATAGTTTACCATGTCTATGTCCATATAATTTATATTCTTACATTTCAAATAAGGGCATCTTATCTTGTTCTGAACATTCACACATTCTGGGTGACTATACGCATAATCCAGAAACATTTGACAACCACTTTTAAATTCAGCTGTAGCACCTATCTGGGCACTTGACTTTCCTCATCTCATCTAACTATGGTCTTAATAGAGGTCTATGATACCACGGTACCTACTGCAGACAATAATGATTGTATTCCCCTTGTTAGAGATTTATAATTCAGCCCAATGTCATTTATGATACTTATAAATACACATATAGTTGTATATGTACATATATAACATGAATGTGCATTATAAATACTTCTTCAGGCATAGAATGGGGATACATAACAAAATAAATTTACATAACATGAGATCAACTACCCAAAGGCATGATATATTGTTGTGGATCTCAAATTAGAATGAAGTATGGTCCCATGTCATCCTACATATTTTAACTGAAACATTTGCACCAACCTTAAGGCAATAGATTCCTAGGAATAGAATATGAATTATTGCATCATGTATGGTCTGCATATGCATTGGGACAAGTCTACATCATTTGTTTTTGCATATACGTAGGTATTATATAAATATACACCTCTTTTTAGTTACCCGACGAACGAATTTTTTTTGCCATAATCTCATCTATAATATGGACTATCTACATGCACGAGGGCATGCATATATGGCCATTTGTAGGAACCCAAGACACAACCCTAGAGAATTATACAAATTTCCAATATAATACGACCAAAACAAAATAAAAAATAGTCTATAGGACTATTAATCCCCTATTATAAGATAAAACAGTTTGAAGTAATGATAAATTAAAATAAATAATAATTCAATCATTCACCTCTTCTCCCAGTAATGCTACATATATAATTACTCATCTTCTTCAAATTACAAACATTCTTTGAAATTTTAATGATTTCATACTCTGAAATATGATCAAAAAATTAACATAACAAATATATCCCAATCAAACACCCCTATATATAAACATATAGACAATACTAATACAACCCAGTAGCTAAATTTGAAAACTATACAAGTCACAGTCAATACCAACAAAACAAATAATTACTAATCACTCAATCACATAGATTTCTTAATAATATTGTGCAAAATACATATAATTACATTTAAATCCATAAAAAAATATTACTTGTTTGCGAGAGACCTGGGTAGTGGGCAGCGGTCGTTCAGGCGGTCGATGGGGTGGCGTGGGCGGTTCACTTCTCCCGGCTCTGTTCTCCCATTCTCTTCTCCCTCTGTTCTCCCACTCTTCTCCATCTCTTCTCACTTTGATCTCTCTCTCTTCTCCCATACAATCCACACAACATTTATTCTTCTTCTTCTTTCTTCTTTTATTCGGCTGAACTAGGTCTGTTCGGCTCTCTGGTATTAAAGGAGCAGCGACTGCTCCTGATCGCTGTTTTTTTAATGACATGGACTTATTAGCTACCACATGCGGTCGCTATAAACTTCCCCGCCAATATACCATGCGCCAATTTTTGGGCGGCAAAATTACATCAGCGATCGATCAGTGATCGCCCGCGGTCACAGATATTAGATAGCGACTAGATTCAGTAACGATAGCCAAAAGCGGTCGCTATTTCTCATATCAATGATCGGAAAAGGCATGCGCTGATATTGTTGGTCGATACTAGACCATTTTCTTATAGTGGAAGAGGGCAGGGTGTCCTTGTCTGTGTGACTAAACTCTCAGTGGAATTCCTACTCGTGGAGTAGAAGAGTGGATTAGGATTTATTCTTTCTCCGAACCACTTAAAATTTGTTATGTCTTTACTTTGTTGTTCTTACTTTCCATCTGTTTGCTTATATTATTTAAAATTGCTTATCTTGATAAATTCATAACTAAGATTCATTTTCAATCTATAAGGGGATTTTCAAAAATCATATTCAGTTATGTTTAATCAATCTGATTAACAAATATTTGGTAATATCTTATAAACAATCAAAAGTTTTAAAAGATCTATTCAACCCCCCTTCTAGATCTATAAGTGCCTCTCGGAAATAACAATAACAATAAAAATAAATATAATAATAATAATAATAAAAAACATAACAATAATAATAAATAATAATTAATGATAATAAAAATAATAATATTATTATTAATAATAATATATAAATAAATAATAGTTCATTGAAAACCAATAGTTCATTAATAATAATATTAAGTTTGTCTTTTAATATTTTTTTGGGGAAATTAATTGATTTAGTATATAAGTTATTCCTTTGGTAATTTAATAAATAGGCCCATGGTGCTCGGGTGGTCTCATGGCCAAAACCTCAATTTTGGGGAGCAACATGTATGGCATCGAGGGTTTAATATCCAAACTTCTTGACAAAAGAGCCTCGATTCGCGTTGACTAAAAGAAAGAAGCTCAATACCAAAACCCCATAAAGTTCAATGGTCACATTTGCATTTTACCCGTCTTCAATGTATACAAACGAAGAATATAGAACAAAGAAATGAAATAATTATACTTTGTATGTGGGACATTTATTTTGAAAGAAAATGTGATTAGAAAGAGAAAAAATGTACATACCTACGAATTTCATAAATCTTAAAACACATGTTATGATAAAAGAGTGATGCATATATACAAATGAGTATGGTATTTTCATGATTTTTCTGAGGTTTAAGAAATTACAAATACTCACAATTTTCATCAGGAATGTTCTTAAAGTCTACCTTAAGAAAACATTCGCTAACATGTTCAAAGGATGGAAGAATTGGTTCAAATGCATGTTCTAGTTTAGTTGACTTATGTGTAGTGGATCTCAACATCTCCTTAACATTATCTAGATATTCAGATTTATCCCAATTTTGATCAAGGTGATTTAAGAAAAATTTAATTTGATCATCTTCAATCATGAGTTTATGTTCACCAATTTTGAACTGTTAAAGATTAATGTATGATTTGTTACAAATTTTAAGATAGGGCTGATTTGGAATTTTTAGCAGCGAGTTCTAATATTTAAAAATGCATTCCTTAATCATTTTAAATCTGATTGGGATTATTCTTGAGGCTAAATTATAGTATTTGAAGTATATTTTTTGTTTAAAATTTTAGATTTAGAAAATAAGTTAAATATGAGGGAATTTTGGCAGAAATAGTGACCTGGGGTCTTGATGATATTTGGACAGATTTGGGAATGGGATGTTTAGGATTTATGATTAATGATTAAAACTCTAATAATGTAGAGGAGTGTTATGAGGTTAAGTGGTAGTTGATTCTCTGTTTGACGACATTTTGTATCACGGGATTAATCTTTTGGGTACTTGCTGAGTAAGTGACTTTCCGAACTATTTAGTGTTTTTAAATTATCATTTACTTTGACATATGATTTAGTAATTACTAGGATGTCTAAATTCAAGTTTTCAAAATTTGTTAAGTTTTATTTAAGGCTTCTATTTAAATTAAAATGTTATGTTTTGTATATCAAACTTCAGATCAAGTATTTATTTTTGAAAGCTGAAATGAGATTATATGATTTTGAACTATGAAATAAGTATAGTTTTCAATATCGATGAGATTGTGAAACATTTTTAAAATTCTCAATCCGACAATGTATAAAATCCGTTAGAGTTTGCATCTAAATTAAAATGTTATATTTTTTATTTCAAACTTCAGATCAAGTATTTATTTTTGAACGATGAAATGAGATTATATGATCTTGAACTATGAAATAATTATAGTTTTGATTATCGATGGGATTGTCAAACATTTTTGAAATCCTCAGTTTGAATATGTATAGAACCCATTAGTGTTTATGTTTAGTTCTGGAGCTAATATAGGACATAATAAAGTGCACACCTTTTAGATACCCTTCGGGGAGCATGCACTCTATAGATACCTTAATACGTAAGGTGCGTGATCATTGACATTATCGAACTTTTGGGTCGTGTTGCAGGGCTATTGTAACCTTAGTTGCTAGAGCTATGAAATTAAAGATATATTGTATATTGAAATTATTTTTGAAAGTGAATTTAATTTGTTTTAAGGTGTTTTAGTTTTGAAAGTATATTTACTTTTGAAATTTATCGAAACAAATATTTCTTTTGATTGAAAAGTATTTTTACAAATTGTACTTGATCCGGCTAGATAAGAAGGATTAATATTTGGTGGGCTTTATCGCTCACCCCTTACAATATTATAGGTTATCTTGTTACGAGAACTGGGACGCCATAAGTTAAGACAAGAATAAACATGAGATAATTAATTTAAGTTTCGATATAGCATTAGAGTATGATTTTGTTTGTCTTTGATTTAGAGGAGTTGCAGTACCTCCATTGGTATTGTCTTAAGCTCAAGACTTTTAATTATTTGATGAAAAATTTATTGAGGTTTTATGATAGTTACATTATTTTTTTAGCTTTATAATTATTTTGAGCTGCGCAATTTGTGATACCCCCAAATTCGGGTACTTCATTCCCATGGAATTTGGTGTTCACTGTCCAATTAAATCACATCTAACTACCCATAAATAAGGATATAAATGGAACTCAACTTAAATTAGAAATCCTCCCAATAAAGGGTTACAACATCAAAACAAAATCCCAGGTCATCCAACCTTAAATACATTAAATGTAGAAACATAACATAATTTAAATAAGTCTTATAACATAACATTCTCAAATAAAAGTAAACAAGTCTTCATCACTTGTTCAGCTTGCCCTTGCCTTTAGTAATGGAAGGTTCGTCAATTCTTTCAACCTTAGCTGCAATGTTATTATGCACGAGTGAGCAAACAATTTTCCACAAGTATAACAATAACAACAATAATAACTTGTGAGTAATCAATGGATACTAAATAATAGAAATCTTGCCTTTTTAATCTAGATTAGAAATCGAGTTCAACATAAATCTGAGGGTCACAAGACCATAAACTATGACGCCCCCAAAATTAGGTATACGTCACCCATCTTGGGTCGCCACTTACATGGTACATAAATTCAAATACAACTTACTAATATAAGCGTATGCAGGTAACAATCGACATAAAGCGTGAGTTTGAATACAAATATTGTTTACTAGATATTATACAAACTCAAAAGGAGTCCTCATTACAACTATTATCACACTATTTCACGGAATAGTGAGGACTACTAATGCTATCCTCCGGACCATTACTCCGTTCCCCGACTCGTCCCAAACTATGTTCTCATTTTCAAGAGAACAAAGTGAAAGAAAGGGTGAGCTCAACTAGCCCAAGAAGAAATATTATGACTAAGATAATGCGAATAAATTATCATTAGCCTTCAACAATGATGTTAAAGCGATAAAATACAATAGACAACCGGTTTAATCTGCAATGAATATGCAATCCATTAAAAGAGTCAAGTAGAAAATAAAGTTTACTATCTTTTAGGTTTTAAAAGGTTTTCATAAATTTTATCACTAAGACTCGGTTTAATGAATAAACCACAATATCTAATCATCCCCGTACCATAGTCAAGGATTTTCATCAAATTATCAATGGTCATGACTATACCGAATCACCCCCGGTCATAATCATACCAAAACTATCCATCATCGCATTATGTGCCCTTTGAGGACCTTTATCACATCATTTATAACAAGCCATGATTATACCGCAAGAATGATCCTCGGTCATAATAATACTAAGTTCATCTATGCACGTAAGCCAAAGATAACATATTATAACATGAGGATGATGACAATGACATAATAATTCAATAAAACAAGTTCAAGAATTATTTTATCCAGAATTAGTCACGCCCAAATTGTCAACAAGATCTTGTTTTGTAGAGTAAAATTCAAGAATGATCAAAAGAATATTTCCATGAAAAGATCTTTGGATGAAACGCAAATATCAAGAATATTCTACTAATTTCATGGAGTATAGAAGTCAAAGTTTTAACTAACCTGGTATAATAAAGAATGGAATAACAAAGAAATCACCACGCATGTGGTACTTAGCATAGACACAGGTTATTCCAATAGAATAATAATAACGGAACCAAAGTCGTGAAATTCACACACGCATGGATGATCCAAATGTAATAATTAATGCTTTGAATAATAATAAACAATGGAACCGTGTCCGGTGTAAAACACATGCATGGATATTACAAAGAATAATAAATGCGGAATAATAAACAATGGATCCAGGTCTAGTGTAAACACATGCATGTGATATTCCAAATGTAATAATAAAGAATGGAATAACAGAAGAAGATCACCAAGTATAGGGGATTCCGCGTATACAGGTTATTCCAACAGAATAAATAAGAATGGAATAATATAAGGATTTCACCAAGTATAGGGTATATCGCGTATACAGGTTATGTATAGGGTATGCCACTTTTACAGGTTATTCCAACAGAATAATAATGAATGGAATAGCAGAAGTTCTCTTCATGAATAAGAAAGAATAACACCCCTTATGGGTACAACAAATAATATTCCCTACCGTAAAAGACACTGGATATCAAAGTAGTGAAGTACCAGAATACTCTTCTTCTTTCTCTCTATAGATTTTCTCTCTATAGCTTCTCTCTATAATTTCTCTCTCTAGAGTTTCAGTGAATTCGTAAGAAAATAATGAAGGAATGAGCTTCTATTTATAGGAAAATAGAATGCATAGTAATTAATCCATGAACGGTCCAGATTGATTTACTTTAATCTGACGGTCCATATTTAAAGCAAAATCTTTTAAATAAAATATCATATATTCTATTTATATAAAAATATTTTACTATGCAAATACTATGCAACACTATGCAAAACACTATGCAACACTATGCATAATAAAATATAATATATTCTATTTATGTAATACCTTTAATAAAGTATTCGCATTTTATATAAAAGATGTTTCATTTTATTACGTTAATAATATGAATAAAACAAAACGTCATTATCGCTTATAATAATTCATATTATTAATCGACAATAATGGAATCAAACTTGAGTGACTTCTCACATAAGCATCGATAATCAATACCGCGTGCTACTATGCAACCACACACGACATCGTACTTTTACTACTAGGGTAGTTCAACAAGATCAACGGTAAAACTTCCGCCGTTATTTCAATAAAATATTTTTGTCATTTTCTCAATCCGACAATAATTACATTGTAGGGTCCACAAATGATTGAGTAGTTGCACGAATATTCCTCGCTAAATCGAATATTCCCCACCAATCGAATATAATATAACCACTTGCATACTTTGCAAAATTTATAAATACTACCCACAACTATAATATTATCTTAAATTCACACCATAATATTAAAAAATTATTTCGACAAAATTTAAATCTTTATTGATAAAATCTGGGGTCTCACAATCTCCTCTCCTTATGGAATTTCGCCCTCGAAATTAGGGTACGTACCTGGTATGATAAGAGGTGAGGATACCTTGAATACCTTTATCGTAAAAAAAATATTAAATTCATCTTCCATAATCCCATTAAAGATATCAATTCATCTTTGCACTACTGAGCCAAAGATATACAATCAGTAAAACCAATAATAATCTTTGACGCAGCGACTTAATAGTATCACGACCACGAATTATCCATGCACTCATCGCCAAGGATATTCGTGTTTTCAATTCTGGCCATGATTATACCGAATAATCCTTGGTCATAATCATACCAAGTCTATCAATGCACTACTACCAAAGATGACTTTTACCACATCCGTGAATTAATATTTCATTCTTTGAGACTCACTCAATAATTAATTCATATCATCGAATCATCCCCGCACTACATGTGCCAAGGATATTCATTAGTATCACGACCACGAATTATCCATGCACTACTACCAAAGATAATCGTGTATTCATTAGTATCACGACCACAAATTATCCATGCACTATGGCCAAAGATAATCGTGTATTCATTAGTATCACGACCACAAATTATCCATGCACTACTACCAAAGATAATTGTGTATTCATTAGTATCACGACCACAAATTATCCATGCACTACTACCAAAGATAATCGTGTATTCATTAGTATCACGACCACGAATTATCCATGCACTACGTACAAAGATAATCGTGTATTCATTAGTATCACGACCACAAATTATCCATGCACTACTACCAAAGATAATCGTGTATTCATTAGTATCACGACCACGAATTATCCATGCACTATGGCCAAAGATAATCGTGTATTCATTAGTATCACGACCACAAATTATCCATGCACTACGGCCAAAGATAATCGTGTTTTCAATTACGGTTATGATTATACCGAACAATCCCTGGTCATAATCATACCAAGTCCATCTATGCACTACAGCCACGAGATGACTTTCAACATAATATAAACATGAGGATAATGATATAAAGAATCAATCAAATGAGATAAAGGATAAATATTAAACATTTATAATATAATTTATCCAGATTCAAGAATATCCCCATGTTATCAATCACTTAATAATCTCATAATCTAATATCATTAATATTACAACAATATTTTAATCACTTCTTAAATTTATAAACAATTTATCTCAATTGTTTACGCTTTACTATATAATGCATTTAATCATTCAAAATGCCATACTCATAAGATATCATCACCAATTATCAAATCCTCATCAAAAAAAATATGCATATACTCTATATAGGATCCTCTAGCCATAAAATCCTATTTTCAACTTTGTTACTTCACATAACATATTTAACTCATATGTTTTGTAACTAAACTATTTTCATGAAAAATACCAAATCAGTCCCAAAAATATTTCTTTTCTGGGATTTAGCATAATATAGTCCCATAATGAAAATATATTTTTCTCGGAATTTTTTAAAATTCATTTACTATTTTTCAAAAATCAATTTCTAATTAATTCCTTAAGAAATTAGCTACCTCAAGTTTAACTCCAAAATTCCCAAATCTTGGCAGGACCTTACACATGTTAACGTGAGCCTCCGGTTTAAATTTCATGGTCATCTGAGTTATAGAACTCGGTTATAGCGTTTTTAAATCGAAAAAACCTAAATATTGAAATAGTCATAACTTGTTCATTTTAAGTCGAGAATAAGCTTATTTTTGGACAGGAGGTACTTTATACCATATACCTTCATGTCCCAAAAGGCCAGAATTTTTCTCATAATTTAAGTGGCCGAAACAGCCCCTCTAAAATCATGGCAGCAGACTTTTTCGGTTTTGCAGCTTTGCACTCCTTTGCTAAAATCAGTCCACACAAAAATCTACAACACCTTTTCCAGTAATTCCACTTGGATTAGTTAGGTAACTTATAGATCTAACTCTAGGACTTGACCACATTCAAAAATTCAAAATATAATAGGAGATATGGTCAATTGAATTTCATGTTACGTTTTTCACCAAAATCTGATTTTCAACTCTTTGTGATTTCTAAGAAACTTTCATGTTTTCACATACTAACCAACATAACTCATTATAACACTTACTAATACCACGTATACCCATGATTTTCTTTAGTCCAATGCTTTTATTATGACTTTCATCATAATCCATGTAAACAGATCCTTTTAGTTGAAGAAATATTTGAGGGTTTAAGAAATGGGTTTTTGTACTAGGGTTAATACAAAATTCGATTTCACGCTCTAAGTAGGCTAAGAAGTCTTCAAGAATACGCCAGGAAATTTATTAATAATAGAAATATCATTCAAAACTGTGACTCTCATCCAAGACTTGGATAGTACATCACATTGATACCAACTGTGACTTCAATCCCTTAACCTAGATAGCACCTCACAATGATACCTATAAACTTGCCATATTCATTCACGATGTTGCCTACAGAAAGTCTGGCTTCGGTGCATTCCACACAAGGAAGTCAACAACGAAAGGTTCGGGGCTCTTTACTTATGGCTTGATATGACAATGATTAACTTTAGGGTTTGGTTACTTTGAATTGGTGTAACAGGGTTGTTATAAATATAAAAGCTAACAACCTTACGAAAAGCATGATGAGTAGCTAACCAATTGATTCAAAATCACATCAAAGGCAAATATTTTCAAAAAGATAAGATCGACAGTAACGTGAAAATGTTTATTTGAATTAAACAAGATTTAAAAATAGTAAGCGGTGAATGAAGGCTCCTACTAACGAAGTTTCAACAAATAAGTCAAAGTTTAACTTTCTTGAGTCAAATTCAAACGTTGAACACAACTAGGTGAAATAAAAGAGTTGGTAGAACCGGTATCTAACACGGTATAGACTTCGCAAGAGCTTATGATTAACTTACCCGTGATAATTTTATTCGTGTTCCTTGTCACGAGAAAAAAACGCCTCTCTTAAAACTCTGGCTTTGGTTTTTATGCGGGATGACCTTTGGCATCACTATCTCAATCTGGACTCGACTTCACCATACGACAAAATCGAGCTAAGTGACCTTCTCTTCCGCAATTAAAACACGCTTTGGATTGCTGCGTACAGTTTGGACGGATGTGTCCCTCCTGTCCGCATTTGAAACATACGACCGGTGGTCGTTCTTCTTCCTTTGAAACGGGTGCTGATGCCGACGTCTTCACGTCATTGTTGAACCCTCTCTTCTTGAAATGTCCATTCTTATTATTTTGGCCATGATTACCACCGAAATGGTTACCATTCTTGACATGATAATTTCCCCCACGATGGTTATCATTGTTAGATGATTGCCACCCTGTATGATTATTATCGTGTTGTTGCTCATTACCTTTTGGTTGAGCTGACTCAACGGTCTCATGTGCTTCATTGCTTATCTCAATATTTTCAGATGTCATTTTCAAATACTGCCACCAAATATGGGTTAAATAACATATCACATATTATCCCTATACTCGATCGACCAAATAAATATCACATAAACTTAGGTAGGTCATACTAGCGAAGGAATTCCCTGTCTCTCCCTCCTAGTTCTCAGATCACATCTTAGCCAGGATCATATCCCTAAGCTCGATACCAACCGTGACGCCCCAAAATTAGGTATACGTCACCCATCTTGGGTCGCCACTTACATGGTACATAAATTCAAATACAACTTACTAATATAACTGCCGTGGTACAATACGACATAAAGCGTGAGTTTGAATACAAATATTGTTTACTAGATATTATACAAACTCAAAAGGAGTCCTCATTACAACTATTATCACACTATTTCACAAGAATAGTGAGGACTACTAATGCTATCCTCTGGACTATTACTCCGTTCCCCGACTTGTCCCAATTATGTTCTCATTTCAAGAGAAAACAGTGAAAGAAAGGGTGAGCTCAACTAGCCAAGAAGAAATATTATGACTAAGATAATGCGAGAATAAATTATCATTAGCCTTCAACATGATGTTAAACCGATAAAATACAATAGACAACCCGGTTTAAGCTGCAAATGAATATGCAATCCATTAAAAGAGTCAAGTAGAAAATAAAGTCTACTATCTTTTAGGTTTTAAAAGGTTTTCATAAATTTTTATCACTAAGACTCAGTTTAATGAATAAACCACAATATCTAATCATCCATGTACCATAGTCAAGGATTTTCATCAAATTATCAATGGTCATGACTATACCGAATCACCCCTGGTCATAATCATACCAAAAACTATCCATCACTGCATTACAGGCCACTGAGGACCTTTATCACATCATTTATAACAAGCCATGATTATACCGAATGATCTCTGGTCATAATCATACTAAGTTCATCTATGCACGTAAGCCAAAGATAACATATTATAACACGAGGATGATGACAATGACATAATAATTCAATAAAACAAGTTCAAGAATTATTTTATCCAGGAATTAGTAACGTCCAAATTGTCAACAAGATACTTGTTTTTTGTAGAGTAAAATTCAAGAATGATCGGAAGAATATTTCCATGAAAAGATCTTTGGATGAAACGCAAATATCAAGAATATTCTACTAATTTCATGGAGTATAGAAGTCAAAGTTTTAACCATTTGGTATAATAAAGAATGGAATAATAAAGGAAATCACCATGCATGCGATTGTGATGATAGACAAAGTTATTCCAACAGAATAATAATAACGGAACCAGTCGGTGAAATTCACGCAACCGGCAGGATGATCCTATGAGAATAATAAATCTTTGAATAATAATAAACAATGGAAACCAGTCGATTGTAAAACACACACAGATGAGGATATTCCAAATGTAATAATAAATGCGGAATAATAAACAATGGATCCAGTCCGGGTGTAAAACACATGCATGGATATTCCAACGGAATAATAAAGAATGGAATAATGAAGAAGATCACCAAGTATAGGGGATTTAAGCGAATACAAAGTTATTCCAATGTAATAAATAAGAATGGAATAATATAAGGATTTCACCAAGTATAGGGGTATGCCGATACAAAAGTTATGTATAGGGTATGCCACTTTTACAAAAGTTATTCCAATGTAATAATAATGAATGGAATAATGTAAGTTCTCTTCATGAATAAGAAAGAATAACACCCCTTACGTACAACAAATAATATTCCCTCACCGTAAAAGACTTTGGATATCAAAGTAGTGAAGTACCGTAATACTCTTCTTCTTTCTCTCTATAGATTTTTTCTCTATAGCTTCTCTATAATTTCTCTCTCAGAGTTTCAAATTGAATTCGTAAGAAAATAATGAAGGAATGAGCTTTATTTATAGGAAAATAGAATGCATAGTAATTAATCCATGAGCGGTCCGATTGTTTTACTTTAATCGACGGTCCATATTTAAAGCAAAATCTTTTAAATAAAATATCATATATTCTATTTATATAAAAACATTTTACTATGCAAATACTATGCAACACTATGCAAAAACACTATGCAACACTATGCATAATAAAATATAATATATTCTATTTATAGAATAACTTTAATAAAGTATTCTTTTATATAAAAGATGTTTACTGTTTTATTACGTTAATAATACTGAATAAAACAAAACGTCATTATCGCTATAATAATTCATATTATTAATCACAATAATGGAATCAAACCGAGTGACTTCTCACATAAGCATCGATAATCAATACCGGTGTGTGCTACTATGCAACCACACGACATCGTACTTTTACTACCACCGAGTAGTTCAACAAGATCAACAGTAAAACTTCCGCCGTTATTTCAATAAAATATTTTTGTCGTTTTTCAATCCGATAATAATTACATTATAGGGTCCACCAATGATTGGTAGTTGTATGAATATTCCCTGCTAAATCGAATATTCCCAACCAATCGAATATAATATAACCACTTGCATACTTTGCAAAATTTATAAATACTACCCACAACTATAATATTATCTTAAATTCACACCATAATATTAAAAAATTATTTCGACAAAATTTAAATCTTTATTGATAAAATCTGGGGTTTCACATAAACTATGTCCTAGGTTAACAAGTATCTCTACTATAACCTTTAACAGTCAAATAGACTATATGGACCATCCATCTCGTACTCCGAGGGATCAACCAGTCATACAATGTATTGTTCAAAAATAATTTAACGCTATTGTGTAGTATAATCCCCTATATTAGGGTTGTTCATCTCAGTTTTAACATAAGAGTCCACACCACAAGAAGTTTGGTGTGGATTAACTTAAAGGGTAATTTAGAGTTCAATATTCATCAACTAAGGATTAGTTGAATAAACAAGAGACTAGTAGTCTTATAATAAAAATGATTTAACCTTTGCAATGTGAGATTTCAATAATATTGGAATAGTTTCAAGTGAATAAATCTCATACATCGTGGTAATACTTTTGTAAGGATAGAAAGATTTAAATAACATAAGTATTGGAATACAATCATAAGCTTGCTTTGTAACGAAAGAGATTCTGGGGACAGAATCCTTTTAAGGAGGGAAAGATGTAATGAACAAGATTTTTATATTTGATTTTTAAATATTAATTGAATTAAATAAATATTTTTTTGATTTATTTATTGCGATAAATAAATATTTGATCGAATGGATGTGGATTAATTGATTAAGTGGTATACATTAATTAAATTAATGTGGAATAATTTTATAGTTCAACGTGTGAATTTAAGTGGGATAATTAAATTAAATGAGTTGTTAAATAATTATAATATTGTTCTAATTAATTTAATAATTAATTAGAGATTTAATAATTTATTATAATTAATAAATAAGAATTTTTAATTATGTGGTAATTTAATTTAATGATTAATATTAGCTTTAAAATAATTGAATTTAAATAATATAATTTGATTAATTAAGGTATGACAAATAAACTATATAATAAGTGAGTTAATTAAAAAAAAATAAAAAAGAGCCTTTTAAAGGCTAGCCAAACATGACATGGGATCAGTTAAAGCCTTAGTGCGCTTAACTGATACCCACGAACGTCAGTTATTAATATTATACGTGTAGTATAACCTTCATATTGCTAAGTCTGAAAACATAATACAGAGAGAATAGAGAGAAAATTTGAGGGAATTGTGAGATTGAAGAAGAAGAAGTTGGAGAATTAAAGGAGTCTCTATCATTTCCTACTAATCTAAATAAACAATCAAGGGTAATCTCTTATTTTCAAGCTTTAATTTACGTTCTTGAGTTTTCTCCATGAAAGTTTATTTTAGTTTTCTGTAAGTGAAATTTGATGACCAATTTGTTAAGAAATTGATTATATATGTTTATTAGCATATATAATTCATTTGTATATGATTTGTATGTGATTTAGAGTAATCAAATCCATGAAACTGTGTTTAAATTGGAGTTTTGTAGTTTACAGAGAAATATGTACGAATATGGCTTAAATGTATGAAAATATATGTTTAAATTGCCTATTAATCGGTGAATTGATAATTGATTAAGTTTATACATGTAAAAATGAAAAGAACAAAACTTAAACGAACTGATTTGGTGCTATAACGAATCTATAATATGTGATTTCATTAAATTTGACGAAACGTTAGAAAATAGTAAGAACATGAAAATTATGAGTTCAAATTTAGTTGTTTATGTGATTTAAGTTGTTAAAATCATGTTATGAATGTTGTAAAACATTTCTGTAAAGTTTAGGACTTATGGATAATATTGAATTCGTTGATTGAGCGAAGTTTTGGCTTAATTTGGCCATGTTCTGTGTTTTTTAGCGAACCTCAAATTTTGGAACTGGCGTGCCGCGCTGAAGCGCTAGACTTAAGCCTAAAGTCCGAGCTGCTGCGCCAGCCGAGTTATAACGTCTGTCTTAGTTCAAATGGTGGAGCTGCAGTGCCAGCCGAGCTGCAGCGCCAATCCTAGTTCAAATGATGGAGTTATAGCGCCAGTTTTAGTTCAAATGGTGGAGCTGCAATGCCACTTGGCAGGATTGCCCAGAAATGAGATTTTTAATTGTTCAAGTCCTAAAAATATAATTGTAACCTAATCTAATGAACATAAAAAGACGTTAATTATATTATATGTTGTTAAACCAGATTATAAACACATTGTAAGTCAAGTTTGATTATTGTAAGGTTATATGACTTAACTACTTGTCAATAATTGAGGTTTGATGTTGATAAGAAATGGGAAATGTGATTTAAATTCTACTACCTCTTTTTATGTTCTAGTAAAGATTTTAGTTGTGCTATGTGATTAGTATGATTAAACCTGGAGTTAAAGAATGTAAGACAGATGTGTAACTAAGCAATTTGGTCGTGTTGTGGCTAATTGAGATTGTGATTCTATATGACATATATGTAGGATAATTGGAGAACATGAATTGTAATTTTATAGCTTACGCACGAGGCAAGTTCCTTAACCTTTGCTACTTTATTATTCAGCAATGTTTTCTTTTCACTGTTATTTTGTTATACTTATGCAAGTTTTCTAACCGTGAACTTCTTTGAGCAAGTTTCTTATCCTTAACCTATTACAATTAAGCAATATCCCTAACTCTAAACTTTTATTGAGCAAGTTCTTAAACTCTACTTCTACATTATGCAATTTTCTTGAATCTATTATTCAATTGAGTAAGTTCTTTAACCCTAATATTTTATTATGTAAATTTCTACTCCTAACTTGTAATGGATATGCAAATTCTCTAATCTTAATCGTTATCTTAACTATATTTTTCATTGAGAAAATTATTTATGTGAGACCCCGAATTTTATGAAATAAAAGTATTTAATTTTCTTATAATTATTCTATTTAATAAATGGTTAAATTGATAAAAGGTTAAAGTTAAGAGTGAAATGTAAAAAATTTTCAAAGTAAACAAGTTGTCATAAAATAATTGATGATAAAAGTATAGTAATACGCGTGGTTGCATAGTAGCACGCGGTATTGTACAGTATCTTTGATTATTGATGCTTACGTGAGAAGTCACTCAGTTTAATTCAATTATTGTCATAATATTTTCAAATAATTGAGACGACAAAGTTATTAAAATTATTATTTACAATATTGACAATGTCTAGAAGTTCTGTCAAGGAGAGGTTAGATAATCTAATTACGCACCAATAGGGAGAAATCCTTATCGGAAAGCCCCTTCTTTCCTAGGAACGACCTGGTTGTTAAATATTGTGAGTTATAATATTAATGATGAATAAGTTTGTGTTGATTAAAGATGAAATTAATAGTTCCATTGTGTTGGAATTATTAGTGTTAGTGAAAATCGACATTTATTTCGATAATAATTGATGTCCGGAGGTTATATTGACCAATCCAGTAATTAACTTAGGATAAATGAGCAATTAATTGCTATTGATTCACATGATTATAACTATTTTTTCACATGCGTGTACTATTGATTCACATTCATTTACTATTAGGGGAGTTGGTGCAAGATTGATAATACTTGCATGACTAAGTTAAAAATGGAGGTATAGATGGAGGTACTATACTGTAATTCGTATTTTTACATGATTAGAACTATTGAGTCACATGATTGAAAGTAGTATGCACACAAGCCAATCATATTTGATGATAAAGCATATACTTTGTAACAATCTTATTCATTTATTAATAAAAAGTATTAATTTATTAATGGCTTTTAATTATCTACACGATGATCGCTTTTATAATATGTGATAAACCCATAGTTTTAAGCAATGCTTTTAGAATAATGATAATGATCATTCTAATGAGATCTAAATTCTTAGAAAGCTTAAAACTAAAATAGTTCCCAATCGTTGGATTACTAAATTGGGGATTAGTGAATCCGGATAGATTGGTACATACGTTGCTTTCTCATTGGATGAGGATGATTGATCTCATGATCATTTGTGTGGAGACACTAAAGCAAGTATGTAGGTGCTTATTAGAGAATAAGTTCCTTTGAACGTGGCTCGCTAAGAAATACCTAATGGAGTTTTACTTACTCGTCAATAGGAATTTCAGATTGATAGTAGTACAAGTGATCCTTGAACTTGAGATCATCATAGTATCTTGTGTATGATGAGTTATACTTTGACTTATTCCTTAAGACCCTTAGGGTATATCAAAGGGTATGCTTGGGTATAATAAGTTGTACATAGAGATAATGTATGATCAATAAAGAATCTACCACTTATTAAAAGAAGAGAAATGTCCTATGTGATTCGATAAATGACAACCCAAAGAGTCCTTGGTTAAGATGTAATGAAATTAGAAAGGAGTTTCTAATTTGCATTATTTAGTGTTGTGCATTTAAGAGTCGAAATACATATAATTAAATAAAATAAGACTTGACAGTAATTCCATGTCTTATATTTAATTGGGACATTGTATGGTGGAAGGATTGAATTGTACGATAACTATTTACTCAAAGGTTCTTTTATGATTAATGTTGAAATCTATATTATCTGGAAAGTCGTTGATCACTAGGGAGGCTTATCCCTATTGTAGAATAAATATTATTTATTTAAATAAATTAATTGTTTAATTTATTTATTTAAAAAAGATTAGAATTGTTCTAATTGATTTATTCACAACTTAGGTTTAATATGGAGAACCTAAAGGGTCACACCATAAAAGGAAGAATAATTGTTTAAGAAGTTAATGGCATAATCGTATAATATATGTTATGTATATTTAATTTAATCTATGGTGATAGAATAAATTAAATAGCTTAATATTTATTATTTAATATTTTAGAAATATTAAATATAAATTAATAAGAGGAGTCTTATTAATATTATTACAATTATTATTATTATTTTAATTTCTAAAAGAGTTTAAGAATTAATTTAATATAAGTACTCTCATTTATTCCTAATAAGATTAGGAGGGAAAATTAATTAAAGGAGTTTAATTAATTATCCCTAATATGATTAGGGAGCCCATTAAATTAAAAGAGTTTAATTAAATAATAACTTATTTTAATAGGGTTACTTGATATCTTTATAAGAAGAGTCTTATATCAGATATCAAGATATACGCAATTCCAAAGAGTTGGAGAGTACGCTCTTTTTCTATAGAGATAGAAAAACTAGGGTTTAGCCAACCACCCATTTTCTTGAATCTTTATTATTCCTTGGTGGATCACCTCTAGAGGCCAAACACTTGGGTGGCTAACGTTGATCAAAAGAAGGAACCAAACCCGGTAGATTCAAGTTGAACGCGAAAAGGATTGGAGGTGAACTTGTACCTGAGGAAGCTCGGATCTTCAAGGGTATGATTCTTGTCCTTCATCTTTTCGTTTAATTAATAATTGTGCTTAAAGGGTGATCCGGGTTTATGGTTTGTAAAATTTTAAAACTCTGATTTTTCACGTTTCCGCTTATTTTTGCAATTTGATTACGTTCATGAATATTACAAACCTAACAATGGCATCAAAGCCAAACATTTATGCAAATTATTAATTATTTTAATTTGATATGTATATTGATATGTGTTTAGTACAATTTAATTGGGCATAATTTTGTTGTAAAAAAAATAATAAAAACAAAAAACAAAAAACGTGGAACCGTTTTTCTTTTCTTTTTCGCGTGAATTAGTTTCTGATCCGGGTGGATTTTTTTTTTAAAAAGGCTGATGTGATCTTCCTTGTCATACGGATATGTATGATTGATAATTAACTTTCGTTCATTAGCTATTGCAGTATAATTCTATTTATATAAAGTCATTGCTTTTTATATGATATATAAAAGTAACAGGTGATTGTTCCAGGAAGATTAACATGAGTATTTATCAAGGAATCACGTTAATATTATATATATAATATTAATGTAATATTTTTATAATTAAAATAAAAAGTTTATTTTAATTTTAAAATTAAAATTAAAATTTCATGCTAACTAATTAGAGTTGGAATTGGATTCCATGATAACTAATTGGAATTGAAATTGGATTCCATGTTTCCTTAAATAAAAGAGTTTATTTAGATATGAAATAAGATTTCATGTTATTCAAAATAAAAGAGTTTATTTGTGAATAGGAAAGAGAATCCGTATTTCCTTAAATAAAGGAGTTTATTTAGATATGAAATAAGATTTCATATTATTCAAAATAAAAGAGTTTATTTGTGAATAGGAAAGAGACTTCGTGTTTCCTTTAATAAAAGTTTTTTTTTACATGGAATTGGATTCCATAATTAATTAAAATAAATGAGTTTATTTTGATTAAAGATTTTGATTAAAATAAAATAGTTTATTTTATTCAAAATTGGATAAATTAAAATAAAATAGTTTTGTTTTGATTTAAATTTGGATTAAAATAAAGGAGTTTATTTTGATTCAAAATTAGATTTTATACTAACTAAATTTGCCCATTAAATGATATCAATATATATATTGAATGTTTATTATTCATCGATGAATGTTATGTATTGATGCATATGGTGATATGTATGATAATAAATGAGATTGATTATGGACAATTGACCAATGTGATTGGATTTTATTTTAGTTGGATGCATGAATGTATGGGTTTTATTAAATGGGGTCACAGTACCTCGTCTTCTCTAATTTTTACGAATGTAAATTCTATCTCCCTCCTATGTACTTTCCCTCGATCACGATCAAGGTTTTTATTTATTTTAAATAGTTTTGTAATAGGAATAGTTAGAATTAATTTTGAAAAATTGGAGATCAAGGAGCAAGGAGCGCTTGAAGACTGTTTTGTAATGGAGTTAGGGTTTAAATGTAATAGTTATATTTAAATATTATTTTCTTGCACCCCTAGGGTTTGACCTTTTGGTTCACTTGGTAGCTCTAGTGAACCAAACTAGAATAAAAGTCCATAATCAATCCGGGTAGAATATAGTATTCTATATGTGCATGATTATACTATATATATTATATATTATGCAAACATGCTTCGCATGTTCATTAATTGAAAGTAGTATGCACACAAGCCAATCATGTTTGATGATAAAGCATATACTTTGTAACAATCTTATTCATTTATTAATAAAAAGTATTAATTTATTAAAGGCTTTTAATTATCTACATGATCTTTGTTTTATAATATGTGATAAACCCATAGTTTTAAGCAATGCTTTTAGAATAATGATGATGATCATTCTAATGAGATCAAAATTCTTAGAAAGCTTAAAACTAAAATAGTTCCCAATCATTGGATTACTAAATTGGGGATTAGTAAATCCGGATAGATTGGTACATACGTTGCTTGCTCATTAGATGAGGACGTTTGATCTCATGATCATTTGTGTGGAGACACTAAAAGCAAGTATGTAGGTGCTTATTAGAGAATAAGTACATTGAGCGTGGCTCGCTAAGGAATACCTAATGGAGTTTTATTTGCTGTCGTCAATAGGAATTCTGTAGTGATAGTAAGACAAGTAATCCTTGGACTTGAGATCATCATAGTATCTTGTGTATGATGAGTTATACTTTGACTTATTCCTTAAGACCCTTAGGGTATATCAAAGGTATGCTTGGGTATAATAAGTTATGCATGGAGATAATGTATGATCAATAAAGAATCTATCACTTTAATAAAAGAAGAGAAATGTCCTATGTGATTCGATAAATGACAACCTAGTAGTCCTTGGCGGAAGAATGAAATTAGAAAGGAGTTTCTAATTTGCATTATTTGGAGTTATGCATGTAAGGATCGAAATACATATAATTAAATAAAATAAGACTTGTGAAGTAATTCCATGTCTTATATTTAATTGGGACATTGTATGGTGGAAGGATTGAATTATGACGGTAACTATTTACTCAAAGGTTCTTTTATGATTAATGTTGAAATCTATATTATACGGAAAGTCGTTGATCATTTAGGGAGGCTTATCCCCTATTGTAGAATAAATATTATTTATTTAAATAAATTAGTTGTTTAATTTATTTATTTTAAATAAGATTAGAATTGTTCTAATTGATTTATTCACAATAGGTTTAATATGGAGAACCTAAAGGGTCACACCATAAAAGGAAGAATAATTATTTAAGAAGTTAATGACATAATCGTAATAATATAAAGTTAAGTATATTTAATTTAATCTATGGTGATAGAATAAATTAAATAGCTTAATATTTATTATTTAATATTTTAGAAATATTAAATATAAATTAATAAGAGAGTCTTATTAATATTATTACAATTATTATTATTTTAATTTCTAAAAGAGTTTAGGAATTAATTTAATATAAGTACTCTCATTTATTCCTAATTGGATTAGGAAGGAAAATTAGTTAAAGGAGTTTAATTAATTATCCCTAATAAGATTAAGGAGCTTAATTAATTAAAAGTATTTAATTAATTAAATAAAACCCAATTCCTTAATTGTTAAGGTGGGTTGCCCACATCTATAAATAAGAGAGTCTTATTATGGGTGTATGGAGTTGTTACTTTTTACAACAACGACATAATTCCAATTGTTGGGAGAGTACCCTTTTTCTATAGAGATAGGAAAAACTAGGGTTTGAGCCAAATACCCTTCTTCTTGAATTTTCTTCTTCCTTGGTGGATCACCTCTAGAGGCCAAACACATGGGTGGCTAACGTTGATCAAAGGAAGGAACCAAACCCGGTGGATTCAAGTTGAACGCGAAAGGATTTGGAGGTGAACTTGTACCTGAGGAAGCTCGATCTTCAAGGGTATGATTTTATTCTTTATCTTTTCGTTTAATTAATAATTGTGCATAAAGGATGATCCGGGTATATGGTTTGTAAATTTTTTTTAAACTCTGATTTTTACACGCTTCCGCATTATTTTTGCAATTTGATTGCGCCCATGAATATTACAAACCTAACAGTGGCATCAAAGCCAAACCTTTATGCAAATTATTAATTATTTTAATTTGATATGTATATTGATATGTGTTTAGAACAATTTTATTGGGCATAATTTTTATTGTATAAAATTTAAAAAAAAAAAAAAAAAAAGGCAGCTGGTGAAATTTTTATTTTGCAAGGCACGGATTTCAAGGCATGATTTGCGTTTGAAAAATCATACAGCACAAAACCGGCAGCACAAATCCGGAAATCAAGGTAATGATGGCTATTGATGGCATGATTGGCCTATGATTGCTAATGATTATCTAATGATTATCTAATGATTATATATATATATATATATATATATATATATATATATATATATATATATATATATATATAAGGATAACTCACTAATTCATGGCAAAAAAAAACCTAAAGATGATTTTTTGAAAAAATACGCACGGAAATCAAAGCATGGTGCTTGTGAAATAATGGAACTCGTAATATTATATATATATATGATATATATTTTAGTTGTAATATATATATATATATATAAACTATTATATATTATATATATTATATATATATATATATATATAATATTATATATATATATAATTAATAAAATTATTTTATAATTTTAAAATAAAAACTTTATTTTAATCTTAAAATAAAAACTTTATTTTAATCTTAAAATAAAAGAGTTTATTTTAATTTTAAAATTAGATTCCATAATAACTAATTGGAGTTGAAATTGGATTTTATTTTTCCTAAAATAAAGGAGTTTATTTGTGAATAGGAAAGTAAATCCATTTTTCCTTAAATAAAGGAGTTTGTTTAGATATGAAATAAGATTTCATATTATTCAAAATAAAAGAGTTTATTTGTGAATAGGAAAGAAAATCCGTGTTTCCTTAAATAAAGGAGTTTATTTAGATATGAAATAAGATTTCATATTATTCAAAATAAAGGAGTTTATTTGTGAATAGGAAAGAAAATCCGTGTTTCCTTTAATAATTTTTTTTTCATGGAAATGGATTCCATAATTAATTAAATAAAAGAGTTTATTTTAATTAAAGATTTTTTATTTTTATTGCATGGAATTGGATTCCATAATTAATTAAAATAAAGGAGTTTATTTTGATTAAAATTTTGATTAAAATAAAATAGTTTATTTTATTCAAAATAGGATAAATTAAAATAAAATAGTTTTATTTTGATTTAAATTTGGATTTAAATAAAGGAGTTTATTTTTATTCAAAATTAGATTTTATACTAACTAAATTTGCCCATTAAATGATATCAATATATATATTAAATGTTTATTATTCATGAGATGAATGTTATTTATTGATGCATATGATGATGTGTATGATAATAAATGGGATTGATTATGGACTATTGACCAATGTGATTGGATTTTATTTTAGTTGGATGCATGAATGTATGGGTTTTATTAAATGGGGTCTGCGTACCTCGTCTTCTCTAATTTTTCT
The DNA here is from genome assembly GCA_020205615.1 of Panax quinquefolius. Taxonomy (NCBI): domain Eukaryota; kingdom Viridiplantae; phylum Streptophyta; class Magnoliopsida; order Apiales; family Araliaceae; genus Panax; species Panax quinquefolius. The sequence continues at coordinate 84,361,493 of CM035156.1, read as the reverse complement.
TAATGTAAATTTTATCTCCTCCTATGTACTTTCCCTCGATCACGATCAAGGTTTCTATTTATTTTAAATAGTTTTGTAATAGGAATAGTTAGAATTAATTTTGAAAAATTGGAGATCAAGGAGCAAGGAGCCATTGAAGACCCGTTTGTAATGGAGCCCGGGTTTAAATGTAATAGTTATATTTAAATATTATTTCTTGCACCCCTGGGGGTTTGACCTTTTGGTTCACTTGGTGGCTCTAGTGAACCAAACTAGAATAAAAGTCCATAATCAATCCGGGTAGAATATAGTATTCTATATGTGCATGCTTATACTATATATATATTATATATTATGCAAACATGCTTCAAATGTTCATTAATATACGCGTATTTTTATATATATATATAATGCGCTTAAACAAGATGAGACAAATTAATAACAAACCCCTCAATTTTTATATTAAGTCCTAAGCGTTCAAAGATATTTGGAATATCGAGCGTTGCCTTCTAGCATGATAAAATTAATAGAGTATTAAATATTTAATATGAGTTTGTTGTGTCACCACAAGGCAAGTATTAAGTATTTAAGATGTTAATTTATCACATTTGATGCTTATAAAGAAAATTGAACAATATTGTTTTGTTGTGTCACCACAAGGATGATATTTTTCTTTTTGAATATATGGAGTGCTAGAGTCGGACTTAACTTGGATAATTTTGATTCGGATGTGCCACCACTTGATCAAAATAATCTAAGAGGCAAAAGAAAAGGAGTTGCGATAGTTGATGTAATTGACAAAAGTTGTTCTACCTATTTATTTATATATAGTTTGTTGTGTCACCACAAGGCTATATACATTTGAAATGGGATCCTTATTCTCACTAGCAAATCTTTAATTAGATTTTGCCGAACTATATAAGTGAGGTAATATAGTTTGAAGAAAATAGTGGGAGATACCAATTTAAAACAAGACCTAATTTATTTTGGTAATTAATAAAAGAATGTATGTTAAAATGTTGTAAATTACAAATTCATTTACGTAATTTTACAATGTCTAAAATTACAATCATCTGCGAAGCATATTAGATGCTAAATTAATCGTAATAGAATTAAGCGGATTGGTTAAGGAATTTGAGAATAGTTCTCATATGGTGAAAAGCTATCTTATGTTTTTAATATCGCTATCCTCGCAATGGTTGCGAAAATGCCTCCGAGGAAGACATTGCTACTTTTAGAAAGTGGCAAGATGATGCATGATTGGCTCAATGCATCATGCTCGTATCCATGAGTAACAAGCTTGAGTCATTGTGAAACTATGGATACTTCTACTATACTCCCGCACGCCAAGTAGTTGATGGTGAGGAAAGTAGGACCGATAGATATCGATATCTAAGGAGCTCTTCCGATCTAGAATGGCCAATGGCACTATAGTGCGCATAAAAAGTTCTTAACATAATCAATTTGATTGATCAATTAGGACAACTTGTTTTGTCATGGATGGAGAGTTGAGCCAAGATTTGATCTTGCACTCACTCCGGACTCCTTTCACAATTGTTGTGAATTTTTCATATAAACAAGCTAGATATCGACCTCATTTGATTTGCTTAACATATTGAAAAATGTTGAGAGTCACTTTCAACCAAGAAAGACCAAGTCTTCTTGGTAGGGGCCAAAGGATCTTACGAAAGAAGAAAGATTCAAAGAAGGTAAATAGAAAGGCAAAATAAAGGATAATAAGAACAAAACTGATATGGATAGCAAAGGAGTTTGCTTCCACTGCAATAAGCCTGGACACTGGAAAGAAACTGCGAGAAGCATCTTGCAGAGGCTAACCAAAGAAGCTTAGTGAAGTTTTACATATAATACGATTTTGTTCATGATTGAAATAAATTTTTCTTTAAGTCAAGGTTCTACTTGGGTATTGGATACGGACTTTGGTTATCATAAATATAGATTTATGAAGGGACCAAGCAGAAGTAGAAAGTTAAACAAAGATAAGTAATCCTATGTGTGGAAAATGAAGCAAAGGTTGTTGCATTAGCCATAGAAACTTATAGATTAGCAATGCCTACGGGAAAATCTATTAAGTCAATAAGTTGTTATTGTATTCCAGTTCTTGTTAAAAATATTATTTCCATTTTATTGTTGGACAATGAAAACTTTGGTATTATAATTAAGAACAATTGTTGTTCTATTTATAATAATAATGTTTTGTATAGAACTGGAATATTACTTAATGGATTTTGTATACTTGACTTACGTGAAAAATTATTTTGTAAATTGAACAAACTAGTATAAGAAAAGGAGATGATCATTCAAAGAGTTGAATGTATGTATTTGTTGAAATACAAGTGTGAATTATTTGAAAGGTTCAAAGAATTGGAAAGTGAAACAAATTGGCAAAGTATTAAGATTCTTTGATTAGATCAAGGAATAAATACTTGTGCAATAAGTTTCTAGATCATCTCAAATAGTTTTCTCATAATGGACACATCCTGATATGCAATAATTGATTGATGTATCTGAATGAAAAATCGTACCTTGTTGGACATGGTGCGGTCCATAATGATTTTACCGACATTCCAAAGTATCCTTACGGGATAATGTCCTAGAAATGGTGCGCATATCTACAAAAATGGTAACCTCAAAATCCGGCCCCAAGACTCCATAAAAGTTATGGACAGGGAGGATTCCTAATCTTAAATATGTTAAGATAAGGGGTTCCAACTTATGTGAAAAGGTTTCAAAAGGATAAGCTTGGGACAAGATTTGACAAGTGTCGATTTGTGGGACATCCTTAAGTAAGTTTAGGGTATATGTTCTATAATTCTACTTAGCAAAAGGTGTTTGTTACAAAACACACTGCCTTCTAAGATAAAGGCGTTTATCATTGAAGGGGCTAGTGGGAGGATAATAGATCTTGAAAAGTTCAAGAACCACAAAACACTATAAAGTCAAATAAGAGGAACTCAGAGAGATAGACCTATTGTACCACAACAGAATCTTAAACTGGAATAGCAAAGAAGATACCTAGGAGGTATGGATTCATCATGGATGATGATGATGAGGTAAACGCATCATAAGAAGATGATGATCCGATTATATACGATGAGGTAAGAGTTCTAGTGTATACAAAAGGGTCGATTGGAGCATCGTGACATTCCTAGTACTATATGTTGATATACTACGGATAAGGAATGACATACCAATGCTACAATCGGTAAAGATAAAGTTGTCTAAACATTCCTCCATGAATGATTTGGAAGAGTATCTTAATTGGGGATATAAATCTATATAGATAGATTTAAGAGGATGCTCGACTTAACCCAAGGAACGTATATTCATTTGATGCTAAAGTCGTTTAGCATGGCAAACTCAAGAGATGTTTCATGTCGATGAGCTATGGAGTGTATTTCTCTTAATAATCCCCATAGACTCCAAAGAAGAGAGATCGCATGAGTGACAATCATGTATGCAATGAAATATACGAGAGACGATGTTGATCGGTCATATTTCGAGAAGATCATTTGTAAGGCGGTGAAAAACATCTTAAAGTTCTTAACCGAGCACTAAGGATGTGAGCATACATGGTGGGTGCGAATTAAAACTAGAGGGCTTTACTGGACTCAAGTTTTCAGATGCACAAGACGACCAGAAAATCCACTTTAAGGTAAAGTGTTACCTTGAATAGTGGTGTAGTGAATTGAAAAGGTTCCAAACAAAGAAAAGAGTTCTTTGGTTTAGTGATAAAGACAAAGTATATAGCTATAAATGAAGTCGCAAGTTGATTGTTTAGATTAAAAGTTCATTCTGAGAACTAGGAATAGTTCTAAAGTCTCATCTTGGATCTAAACATGTGTTGTGGCACTTTCATTTGATTAATAGAATCATTGAAGATGGGAAATCACTATAGAGATAGTGGACTCTCATGAACAACATTACATATCCATTAACTAAAGCTTATCCAACAATGCAGGATAATCGTCACTTAGAGAAGAAGAGTATGAGATACCATGGCGATTGGCTTTAGTGCAAGTGGGAGATTGAAAGTAGTATGCACACAAGCCAATCATGTTTGATGATAAAGCATATACTTTGTAACAATCTTATTCATTTATTAATAAAAAGTATTAATTTATTAAAGGCTTTTAATTATCTACATGATCTTTGTTTTATAATATGTGATAAACCCATAGTTTTAAGCAATGCTTTTAGAATAATGATGATGATCATTCTAATGAGATCTAAATTCTTAGAAAGCTTAAAACTAAAATAGTTCCCAATCATTGGATTACTAAATTGGGGATTAGTAAATCAGGATAGATTGGTACATCGTTGCTTGCTTTCATTGGATGAGGATGATTGATCTCATGATCATTTGTGTGGAGACACTAAAGCAAGTATGTAGGTGCTTATTAGAGAATAAGTACATTGAACGTGGCTCGCTAAGGAATACCTAATGGAGTTTTATTTTCCTGTCAATAGGAATTCCTGTAGTGATAGTAGTATAAGTAATCCTTGGACTTGAGATCATCATAGTATCTTATGTATGATGAGTTATACTTTGACTTATTCCTTAAGACCCTTAGGGTATATCAAAGGGTATGCTTGGGTATAATAAGTTGTACATGGAGATAATGTATGATCAATAAAGAATCTACCACTTCTAATAAAAGAAGAGAAATGTCCTATGTGATTCGATAAATGACAACCCGGTGAGTCCTTGGGCGGCGCGAATGAAATTAGAAAGGAGTTTCTAATTTGCATTATTTTGAGTTGTGCATTTAAGGATCGAAATACATATAATTAAATAAAATAAGACTTGTGACAAGTAATTCCATGTCTTATATTTAATTGGGACATTGTATGGTGGAAGGATTGAATTATACGGTAACTATTTACTCAAAGGTTCTTTTATGATTAATATTGAAATCTATATTATACGGAAAGTCGTTGATCGCTAGGGAGGCTTATCACTATTGTAGAATAAATATTATTTATTTAAATAAATTAGTTGTTTAATTTATTTATTTTAAATAAGATTAGAATTGTTCTAATTGATTTATTCACAATAGGTTTAATATGGAGAACCTAAAGGGTCACACCATAAAAGGAAGAATAATTATTTAAGAAGTTAATGGCATAATCGTAATAATATGTTAAGTATATTTAATTTAATCTATAGTGATAGAATAAATTAAATAGCTTAATATTATTATTTAATATTTTAGAAATATTAAATATAAATTAATAAGAGGAGTCTTATTAATATTATTACAATTATTATTATTTTAATTTCTAAAAGAGTTTAGGAATTAATTTAATATAAGTACTCTCATTTATTCCTAATTGGATTAGGAAGGAAAATTAGTTAAAGGAGTTTAATTAATTATCCCTAATAAGATTAAGGAGCATAATTAATTAAAAGTATTTAATTAATTAAATAAAACCCAATTCCTTAATTGTTAAGGTGGGTTGCCCACATCTATAAATAAGAGGAGTCTTATTATGGGTGTATGGAGTTGTTGACTTTTACAACAACGACATAATTCCAATTTGTTTGAGAGTACCCTTTTTCTATATAGATAGGAAAAACTAGGGTTTGAGCCAAATACCCTTCTTCTTGAATTTTCTTCTTCCTTGGTGGATCACCTCTAGAGGCCAAACACATGGGTGGTTAACGTTGATCAAAGGAAGGAACCAAACCCGGTGGATTCAAGTTGAACGCGAAAGGATTTGGAGGTGAACTTGTACCTGAGGAAGCTCGATCTTCAAGGGTATGATTTTATTCTTTATCTTTTCGTTTAATTAATAATTGTGCATAAAGGATGATCCGGGTATATGGTTTGTAAATTTTTTTTTAAACTCTGATTTTTACACGCTTCCGCATTATTTTTGCAATTTGATTGCGCCCATGAATATTACAAACCTAACATTAATATGACGCATATTTTATATATATATGTGCATATTGGCGTATTTTATTAAACAAGATGAGACAAATTAATAACAAACCCTCAAATTTTTATATTAAGTCCTAAGCGTTCAAAGATATTTGGAATATCGAGCGCCGCCTTTCTAGCATGATAAAATTAATAGAGTATTAAATTTTTAATATGAGTTTGTTGTGTTATCACAAGGCAAGTATTAAGTATTTAAGATGTTAATTTATCACATTTGATGCTTATAAAGAAAATTGAACAATATTGTTTTGTTGTGTCACCACAAGGATGATATTTTTCTTTTTTGAATATATGGAGTGCTAGGTCGGACTTAACTTGGATAATTTTGATTCGGATGTGCCACCACTTGATCAAAATAATCTAAGAGGAAAAAGAAAAGGAGTTGCATAGTTGATGTAATTGACAAAAGTTGTCTACCTATTTATTTATATATAGTTTGTTGTGTCACCACAAGGCTATATACATTTGAAATGGGATCCTTATTCTCACTAGCAAATCTTTAATTAGATTTTGCCGAACTATATAAGTGAGGGTAATATAGTTTGAAGAAAATAGTGGGAGATACCAATTTAAAATAAGACCTAATTTATTTTGGTAATTAATAAAAGAATGTATGCTAAAATGTTGTTAATTACAAATTCAACTATAGAATTTTACAATGTCTAAATTACTATCACTGCGAAACATATTAGATGTTATTTAACTGGACCGTATTAAATGAATTGGTTAAGGAATTTGAGAATAGTTCTCATAGCTGAAAAGCTATCTTATGTCCTTAATACGCCTATCCCTACAATGGTTGCAGACAATGCCTACGAGGAAGAGATTACTACTTTTAGAAAGTGGCAGAGATGATGCACAGATTGGCTCAATGCATCATGCTCGCATCTATGAAAGTGCTTGAGCTTGACGTCGAGATGAAACTATGGATGCTCTTACTATATTCCCCGCACATCAAGTAGTTGATGGCGAGGAAAGTAGGGGTGATAGATATCGAGATATCTAAGGAGCTCTTAGATCTAGAATGACCGAAGGCACTACAGTACAGACACATGTCCTAATGATAATCAATTTGATTGATCAATTAGGACAACAGATTTTGTCATGGATGGAGAGTTGAGCCAAGATTTGATCTTGCACTCACTCTCGGACTCCTTTCACAATTGTTGTGAATTTTTCATATGAACAAGCTAGATATCAGCTTCGCTGATTTGCTTAACATATTGAAAAATGTTGAGAGTCACTTTCCAACCAAGAAAGATCAAGTCTTACTGGTAGGGGCCAAAGGATCTTCTAAAAAGAAGAACGATTCAAAGAAGGTAAATAGAAAGGCATAAACAAAGGATAATAAGAGCAAAAGCGTCACGGATAGCAAAGGAGTTTGCTTCCACTTGCAATAAGCACGGACTTTGGAAAGAAAGCTGCAAGAAGCATCTTGCGAGAGGCTAACCAAAGAAGCTTAGTGAAGTTTTGGTTCTGAATACAAATTTGTTCATGATTTAAAATAATTTTTCTTTAAGTCGAGGTTCTACTTGGGTATTAGATACCGACTTTGGTTATCATAAATATAGATTTATGAAGGGACCAAGCGAAGTTGAAAGTTAAACAAAGATAAGTAATCCTATGTGTGGAAAATGAAGCAAAGGTTCTTTGCATTAGCTATAGAAACTTATAGTTTAATCGCCTACAGGCAAATCTATTAAGTCGATAAGTTGTTATTGTATTCCAATTCTTGTTAGAAACATTATTTCCATTTTATTGTTGGACAATAAAATTTTGGTATTATAATTAAGAACAATTGTTGTTCTATTTATAATAATAATGTTTTGTAAAGAATGAAATATTACTTAATAAATTTTGTATACTTGACTTACATGAAAATAATTTTGCATATTGAACAAACTAGTATAAGAAAAGGAGATGATCATTCAAAGAGTTGAATGTGTGTATTTGCTAAAATACAAGTGTGAATTATTTGAAAGGTTCAAAGAATTGAAGTGAAACAAATTGGCAATGTATTAAGATTCTTTGATTGGATCGAGGAATAAATACTTGTGCAATAAGTTTCTAGATCATCTCAAATAGTTTTCTCATAATGGACACATCCCGATGACGCTGTAATAATTGATTGATGTATCCGAATGAAAAAAATCATACCTTGTTGGACATAGATGCGGTCCATAATGATTTTACCGACATTCCAATATCCTTACAGGATAATGTCCTAGAAATGGTTATGATATCTACGAAAAAGTAACCTCAAAATCCAGCCCCAAGACTCCATAAAAGTTATGGACAGGGAGGATTCCTAATCTTAAGTATGTTAAGATAAGGGGTTGTCCAACTTATGTGAAAAATGTTTCGAAGGATAATCTTGGGACAAGATTTGACATGTACAGATTTATGGGACATCCTAAAGTAAGTTTAGGGTATATGTTCTATAATCCTGCTTAGCAAAAGGTGTTTATTGTGAAACACGCTGCCTTCTAAGATAAATGTGTTTATCATTGAAGGGGCTAGTGGGAGGATAATAGATCTTGAAGAGTTCAAGAACCACAAAATACTATAAGAGGAAACGAAGAGATAGACTATTATAGACTTGTTGAATCCTAAATTTGGAATAGTACAAGAAGATACTGGGAGGTATGGATTCATCATAGATGATGATGATGAGGTACACATCATAGAAGATGATGATCCGAGTTACATACGATGAGGTAAGAGTTCTAGTGTGTACAAAAGGGTCCGTGGGAGCGTCATGAAATTTCTAGTATTATATGTTGATATACTACGGATGAGGAATTACATACCAATGCTACAATCAGTAAAGATAAAGTTGTCTAAACATTCCTCCATGAATGGGTTGGGAAGAGTATCTTAATTGGGGATAAAATCTATATAGATAGATACAAGAGGATGTTCGACTTAACCCAAGGAACGTATATTCATTTGATGCTAAAGTCGTTTAGCATGGCAAACTCCAAGAGATGTCTCATGTTGATGAGCTATGGAGTGTATCTCTCTTAATAGTCCCCATAGACTCCAAAAAGGGAGATCGCATGAGTAACTATCATGTATGCAATAAAATGTACAAGACCTGATGTTGATCAGTCATATTATGGAGAAGTTCACTATGAGTCAGAGAAAAACATCTTAAAGTGCTTAACCGGCACTAAGGATGTGATCATATTCATGGTGGGTCTAAATTAAAACTAGAGGGCTTAATGGACTCAAGTTTTTCGAAGACGAGACCAAGACGACGAAAAATCCACTTTAAGGTAAAGGGTTATCTTGAGCGATTAGTGCGTTGAATTGGAAAGGTTCCAAAACAAAGAAAAGAGTTCTTTGGTTTAGTGATAAAGACAAAGTATATAGCTATAAATGAAGGCGCAAGTTGATTGTTTGGATTAAAAGTTCATTCTGAGAACTAGGAATAGTTCCTAAGTCTCATCTTGGATCTAAACATGTGTTGTGGCATTTTCATTTGATTATTAGAATCATTGAAAGATGGGAAATCACTATAGAGATAGTGGACTCTCATGAACAACATTACATATCCATTAACTAAAGCTTATCCAACAGCAGGATAATCGTCACTTAGAGAAGAAGAGTATGAGATACCATGACGATTGGCTTTAGTGCAAGTGGGAGATTGAAAGTAGTATGCACACAAGCCAATCATATTTGATGATAAAGCATATACTTTGTAACAATCTTATTCATTTATTAATAAAAAGTATTAATTTATGCTTTTAATTATCTACATGATGCTGTTTTATAATATGTGATAAACCCATAGTTTTAAGCAATGCTTTTAGAATATTGATAATGATCATTCTAATGAGATCTAAATTCTTAGAAAGCTTAAAACTAAAATAGTTCCCAATCGTTGGATTACTAAATTGGGAATTAGTGAATCCGGATAGATTGGTACATATGTTGCTTTCTCATTGGATGAGGATGATTGATCTCATGATCATTTGTGTGGAGACACTAAAGCAAGTATGTAGGTGCTTATTAGAGAATAAGTTCTTTGAGCGTGGCTCGCTAAGGAATACCTAATGGAGTTTTACTTGCTGTTAATAGGAATTCTGTAGTGATAGTAGTACAAGTGATCCTTGGACTTGAGATCATCATAGTATCTTGTGTATGATGAGTTATACTTTGACTTATTCCTAAGAAGACCCTTATGGTATATCAAAGGGTATGCTTGGGTATAATAAGTTGTACATGGAGATAATGTATGATCAATAAAGAATCTACCACTTCTATTAAAAGAAGAGAAATGTCCTATGTGATTCGATAAATGACAACCCAATAGTCCTTGGCCAAGGTAGAATGAAATTAGAAAGGAGTTTCTAATTTGCATTATTTGGTGTTGTGCATTTAAGAGTCGAAATACATATAATTAAATAAAATAAGACTTGACAGTAATTTCATTTCTTATATTTAATTGGGACATTGTATGGTAGAAGGATTGAATTGTATGGTAACTATTTACTCAAAGGTTCTTTTATGATTAATGTTGAAATCTATATTATCTAGAAAGTCGTTGATCGCTAGGGAGGCTTATCCCTATTATAGAATAAATATTATTTATTTAAATAAATTAATTATTTAATTTATTTATTTAAATAAGGTTAGAATTGTTCTAATTGATTTATTCACAACCGGTTTAATATGGAGAACCTAAAGGGTCAAACCATAAAAGGAAGAATAATTATTTAAGAAGTTAATGGCATAATCGTAATAATATGTTATGTATATTTAATTTAATCTATGGTGATAGAATAAATTAAATAGCTTAATATTATTATTTAATATTTTAGAAATATTAAATATAAATTAATAAGAGGAGTCTTATTAATATTATTACAATTATTATTATTATTTTAATTTCTAAAAGAGTTTAGGAATTAATTTAATATAAGTACTCTCATTTATTCCTAATAAGATTAGGAGGAAAATTAATTAAAGGAGTTTAATTAATTATCCCTAATAAGATTAGGGAGCCCATTTAATTAAAAGAGAGTTTAATTAAATAATACCTTATTTTAATAGGTTACTTGATATCTTTATAAGAAGAGTCTTATATCGGATATCAAGATATACGCAATTCCAAAGAGTTGGAAGTACGCTCTTTTTCTATAAAGATAGAAAAACTAGGGGTTTAGCCAACCACCCATTTTCTTGAATCTTTATTATTCCTTGGTGGATCACCTCTAGAGGCCAAACACTTGGGTGGCTAACGTTGATCAAAAGAAGGAACCAAACCCGGTGGATTCAAGTTGAACGCGAAAAGGATTGGAGGTGAACTTGTACCTGAGGAAGCTCGGATCTTCAAGGGTATAATTCTTGTCCTTCATCTTTTCGTTTAATTAATAATTGTGCTTAAAGAGTGATCCGGGTTTATGGTTTGTAAAATTTTAAAACTCTGATTTTTCACGTTTTCGCTTATTTTTGCAATTTGATTGCGTTCATGAATATTACAAACCTAACAGATTTACTATTGATTCACATGATTTACTATTAGGGGAGGTGGTGCAAGTTTGATAATACTTGCAGGACTTAATTAAAAATGATGAAAAAGATGAAGGTATTATACTGTAATATTTTGAGCCCCAAAATGTGCAATTATCGAAACTATATTTTCCTATAAATAGAAGCTCATTCCTTCATTATTTTTCACCAATTCACTAAAGTTATAGAGTAATTATTATAGAGAGAAATTATAGAGAGAAAGAATAAGAGAAGTCTGCTACCTCACTATTCCAGTATCCAGTCTTCTTTTGAGGTAAGGGGTATTATTTCTTTTGTATTCATGAAGAGAGCTATTGTTATTCCATTCCTTATTATTTTGTTGGAATAACTTTGTACGCATGGGACTCACCGTGTACATGGTGAAATTCTTACGTTATTTTATTCTTTATTATTATGTTGAATAACATGTCTCTATGCAAGTACCGCATACATGGTGAAATTCTTACATTATTCCATTCTTTATTATTATGTTGGAATAACTTTTCGTCATGCAAAGTACCGCATACATGGTGAAATTCTTACGTTATTCCATTCTTTATTATTCTATTAGAATAACTTTGTTTTTGTGCGGTCTATCGCATGCACGGTGAGTTACGTTGTTATTCCATTCTTTATTATTACATTTGGAATATCCATGCTGTATGCGGATTACGCATGATCCGCTCAGATTCTTTATTATTACATTTGGAATATCACATGCATGTGTGCATGATTACGCATGACCTAGTTCCATTCATTATTATTTTATTGGAATAACACATGCATGCGGTCTATCGCATGCACGGTGAATTCTTCTATTATTCCATTCTTTATTATTACATTGGAATAACTCGCGTACATGTGGATTACCACATGCATGGTGAATGATCCTTCGTATTCATTCTTTATTAAATTGTGGAAATGATCATTTATGTGGATTACCGCATGGCGGGTGAAAATACATGTGCAAGCCAGTATATTCTATTATACTAAATGTCGAGATATCATTTCATTTGTACTAAATGCCATGGAATATCATTTTCTTTGGTATTTTTTTACGAGTTACTATTCTCGGGTTACTATTCACCCCATTACTATTCACTTTAATATTATTCACTCAGGTATTCGGGGCACTTTTCATACTAGAGTACTATTCACAAGTTACTATTCATGGGTTACTATTCACCCAGTTACTATTCACTCTAGTATTATTCACTCGGGTATTTGGGGCATTTTTCGTGTCGGGGTACTATTCACGGGGTACTATTCACCCGAAAAATATATTTCTTTTCTGTCCAAATTATTTTTGGTAAGTGAATATTATTCTTGAATTTTACTCTACAAAGCAGTATCATGTTGACAATTTGGACGTTATTGATTTTTGAATAAATTAAATTATAAATCTTTAAAATTTATCCTTGAACTTGTTTTATTGAATTATTATGTCATTGTCATCATCCTCATGCTTATATTGTGATTAAAGTCATCTTTGGCTTACGTGCATAGATGGACTTGGTATGATTATGAAAAGGGATTATTCGGTATAATCATGACCATAATGTAACAAATGATGTGGTAAAAGTCCTCATTGGCCTGTAGTTCATTGATGGACAGTTGTTGGTATGATTATGTCCAAGAATTATTCGGTATAATCATGACCATTGATGATTACATAAATATACTTAGTCGTGGTGCAGGGATGATTCAATTTTATTTATTAAGCCGAGTCTCAGCGATAAAGTTGATGAAAAACTTTTTAAATCATAGAAGATAGTAGATTTTATGCTCTACTTGACTCTTCTAATGAATTGCTTATTTTCGCTTCAGTTGTTGATCTAAAACTTGTTATCTATTGTATTCTATCAGTTGTTATACTGTTGAAGGCTAAGGATAATTTATTCTATATTATCTTAGTCATAATATTTCTTACTTGGCTAGTTGAGCTCACCCTTTCTTTCATTGTTCTCTTCAGGAAAGGAGAATATAGATGGGACGAGTCGGGGAATGGAGTGATGGTCCAAGATAAATGGCTTTAGTAGTCCTCACTATTCTACGGAATAATGTGATAATAATTGTAATGAGGACACTATTGAGTGTGGATATTTTCTAGATGACAATATTCTTGTTTAAACTCTCATCTATGTTTTGTCGTATTTTACATGACTGTTGTATAATTAAGTTGTATTTGTATTCTGTACCATGTATTTGGCGACTCAAGATGGGTGATGTATACCTATTTTGGGGGTGTCACAGTTGGTATAAGAACTTAGGGATATGATCCCTAGCTGAGATATGAGACAAGAACTAGGAGGGGAGAGACGGGGAATTCCTTCGCTAGTATGACCTACCTAAGTTTATTTGGTATTTAATTGGTCGGTCAGAGTATAGGGATAATATGTGGTATGTCAATTAACCGTTATTTTGAAACTATATTCTAGAATGATATCTGAAATACAGGAGATGAGAAATGGGAAAATTACAATAGAGAGGAAATAACTGGAAAGGCACAATTCGAAAAGAAAGTAAGGTATTCTCATCTCTTCGAACTACTAGGTACATAAATTTCGAGGGCAAAATTTCATAAGGAGGGGAGATTGTGAGACCCCGAATTTTATGAACTAAAATTATTTAATTTTCTTATAATTATTCTATTTAGTAAATGGTAAAATTGATAAAAGATTAAAGTTAAGGGTTATATGTGAAATTTTTTCAAAGTAAACAAGTTATCATAAAATAATCCGTGATAAAAGTATAGTAATACGGGTGGTTGCATAGTAGGACACGGTATTGTATAGTATCTTTGATTATTGATGCTTACGTGAGAAGTCACTCAGTTTTATTCAATTATTGTCATAGTATTTTCAATAATTGAGACGACAAAGTTATTCATATTATTATTTGCAATATTGACAATGTCTAGAAGTTCTGTCGAGGAGAGAGGTTAGATAATCTAATTGCGGCGTAATAGGGTGAAATCCTTATCGGAAAGCCCCTCTTTCACGGGAGCGATTTCGGTTGTTAAATATTGTGAGTTATAATATTAATGATGAATAAGTTTATGTTGATTAAAGATGAAATTGATAGTTCAATTATGTTGGAATTAGTAGTGTTAATGAAAATAGACATTTATTTCGATAATAATTGATGTCTGGAGGTTATATTGACCAATCGAGTAATTAACGGGATAACTGAGCAATTAATTGCTATTGATTCACATGATTATAACTATTTGTTCACATGTGTGTACTATTCATTCACATTCATTTACTATTAGGGGAGTTGGTGCAAGATTGATAATACTTGCATGACTAAGTTAAAAATAGAGGTATAGACGGAGGTACTATACTGTAATTTATATTTTTCACATGATTAGAACTATTGAGTCACATGATTTACTATTAGGGGAGGTGGTGCAAGTTTGATAATACTTGCAGGACTAATTTAAAAATGAAGAAAAAGAGGAAGGTATTATACTGTAATATTTTGAGCCCCAAAACATACAATTATCGAAACAATATTTTCCTATAAATAGAAGCTCATTCCTTCATTATTTTTCACCAATTCACTAAAGCTATAGAGCAATTATTATAGAGAGAAATTATAGAGAGAAAGAAGAAGAGAAGTCTGCTACCTCACTATTCCAGTATCCAGTCTTCCTTTGAGGTAAGGGGTATTATTTCTTTCGTATTCATGAAGAGAGCTATTGTTATTCCATTCCTTATTATTACATTGGAATAACTGTGATACGCGGACTCACTGTGTATACATGGTGAAATTCTTCATTATTCCATTCTTTATTATTATGTTGGAATAACATGTATCATGCCAAGCACCGCATACATGGTGAAATTCTTACATTATTCCATTCTTTATTATTATGTTGGAATAACTTTTATCTATGCAAAGTACCGCATACATGGTGAAATTCTTACGTTATTCCATTCTTTATTATTCTATTGGAATAACCTTTACATGCATGACGGCCTATCGCATGCACGGTGAATTTCGTTGTTATTCCATTCTTTATTATTACATTGGAATATCCTATCCATGCGGATTACGCATGACCTACTTCCGTTCGTTATTATTCTGTTGGAATATCCTGTCTGTGTAGATTACGCATGACCTAGTTCCATTCATTATTATTTTATTGGAATAACACATGCATGCGGCCTATCGCATGCTCGTGAATTCTTCTATTATTCCATTCTTTATTATTACATTGGAATAACACATCATCTATGTGGATTACTGCATGCATGGTGAATGATCCCTCGTATTCATTCTTTATTAAATTGTGAAAATGATCTATCTACGTGGATTACTGCATAGAGGGTGAAAATCCATTTGCAGTTTCATATATTCTATTATACTCGTCTGAGATATCATTTCTTTTGTACTCGTCATGGAATATTATTTTCTTTGGTATTTTTTTATGAGTTACTATTCATAGGTTACTATTCACCCCGTTACTATTCATTCTAGTATTATTCACTCGGGTATTCGGGGCACTTTTCGTGCCGGAGTACTATTCACGAGTTACTATTCATGGGTTACTATTCACCCAGTTACTATCCACTCTATTATTACTCACTCGGTTATTTGGGGCACTTTTTGTGTCTGGGTACTAATCACGGGGTACTATTCACGAAGTACTATTCACCCGAAAAATATATTTCTTTTCTGTCCAAATTATTTTTGGTACATAAATATTATTCTTGAATTTTACTCTACAAAGCAGTATCATGTTGACAATTTGGACGTTATTGATTTCTGAATAAATTAAATTATAAATCTTTAAAATTTATCCTTGAACTTGTTTTATTGAATTATTATGTCATTGTCATCATCCTTATGCTTATATTGTGATTAAAGTCATCTTTGGCTTATGTGCATAGATGGACTTGGTATAATTATGACAAGGGATTATTCAGTATAATCATGACCGTAATGTAACAAATGATGTGGTAAAAGTCCTTATTGGCCTGTAGTTCATTGATGGATAGTTGTTGGTATGATTATGTCCAGGGATTATTCGGTATAATCATGACCATTGATGATTACATGAATATACTTGGCCGTGGTGCAGGGATGATTTGATTTTATTTATTAAGCCGAGTCTCAGCGATAAAGTTGATGAAAAACTTTTTAAATCATAGAAGATAGTAGATTTTATGCTCTACTTGACTCTTCTAAGGGATTGCTTATTTCCACTGCAGTTGTTGATCTAAAACTTGTTGTCTATTGTATTCTATCAGTTGTTATACTACTGAAGGCTAAGGATAATTTATTCTGCGTTATCTTAGTCATAATATTTCTTATTGGGCTACTTGAGCTCACCTTTTCTCTCATTGTTCTCTTCAGGAAATGAGAATATAGCTGGGACGAGTTGGGAATGGAGTGCTGGTCTAGGATAAATGGTTTTAGTTGTCCTCACTATTCTATGGAATAATGTGATAATAATTATAATGAGGACACCATTGAGTGTGGATATTGTCTAGATGACAATATTCTTGTTTAAACTCTCAGCTATGTTTTGTCGTATTTTACACGACTATTGTATAATTAAGTTGTATTTGTATTCTGTACCATGTATTTGGCGACTCAAGATGGGTGATGTATACCTATTTTGGGGGTGTCACAGTTTATCTCTATCTTGTTTGCAATTACGCAAGTTCTCTAACTTTTGCTACTCAAAAAGGTTCTTTATTTAGTTCAATGATTATATATTTAAATATGCTTTCTAATTCTTTCTGAAAGCACTACTTCAATAAATGATAATTACTAGGTCGTGAATTGTTGAGAATATGTCAGTTGTTGAAACATGAATCTCTTATGTACCTCTATAGTCTTGGAAGCATGAATTCGATGATTAACACTTGTTCATTTATAACCCATTGAGACTTTATCTCTTATTGGTTCGTTGTTATACTTTGTTCATGATGATATTATAATCAAACTCTTGAGTAGTTATTGATCACTATTTGATTCAACCAGTACTTAGTTGATGAGCGTTCTAAAGATCTAAAATTCCTTTGAAGTTAATTCCAAACCAAACTTCCTTTGGTATGGAACCTAATGATCTAAGCTGAGATGAACAACCATATATCAGGGGATTAATTTAGAGCTACACAATAGCATTACAATGTTTGCGCAATACATTGTACAAAGGGCTGATCACTTGGAGTACGAGATGGTGGTCCACATGCATAGTCGTTTAGACTGATAAAGGTTAGAGTAGAAACACCTATTAACCTAGGATTATAGTCTTTTAGACTATTAAAGGTTAAATTAGAAATACTTGACAACCTAAAGCATAGCTCGTGGTCTTGTGACCCTCATTGTATTTCTTTGATACTGATATCTGTTGTCTAATTTAAAAGTTCATTAGTCCTTTGAACTTACAACTCTTAAAGTAAAGCTTATTGTTTTCGGTAAGAATATATTACAATCTAAAGCTCAGTCGATTGTCATTCATAGACTATTATTGGAAACTATTCTTCTTGTGGGAAATTATTTGCCCACTCTTGCACAAAAAAATGCAAATGAGATCAAGAAGTCTGAAGAGCTTTCTACAAGTAAGAGCAAAGGCAAGATACTTGAATAGATGGTGTTTAGTTTACTGTTTATTTATTTTAGCTTATGTAATAGACTTGATTATGTTTATGTTTATTTATTCTGCTGATGATGTAATAATAAAGGTTAGATGACTTGGGATTTATTTGAGATTATGTAACCCCTTAATGGGAGGATTATCTATTATGCTTGTGAGATTTATTTATGGGTAGTTAGATGTGGTTTTTAATGGACAGTGAACACCAGATCTGTGGGATTGAAGTACCCAGATTTGGGGGTGTCACATGCTTGAACAACATTAAACTAAGGTTATAATTAGGAAACAAGTTAAAGAATATGAACTTGCTCAATAGAGTTTAGAGACTTTCGCAATGTAAAAGTAGAGTTTAAGAACTTGCTCAATGAAAGTTTAGGGTAAGGGAACTTGCGTAATTGTAATCAAGATAGGGTAAGGAAACTTGCCTCATGTTGTAAGCTATAAATTACAATTCACATTATCCAATTAATCCTACATATCATTTAAAGTCATAATACCAATCAATTATAACACAACCAGCATCGTGAGTAAACTTTTTTTTTAACTCTAAATCTGATTATACTAATCACAAAACTTAACTCTTAAATACATCATTAAGCCTTACAAAATAAAAAGTTTAAGTGCACGTTCAACTTATCAATTAGTCACATAAAACCATCATTGACATGTTGCTAATCTATTTTAACATCTCATTACAGGATTATTACATTCTCATGTTCATTAGGTTAGGTTTAAATTACATTTTCTGGACTCGAACACTCGAATAGAATTTTCTGGGCAAATCTGCCTAGTAGCACTACAGCGCCGCCCTTTAGCTTAAGATCTGGCCGCTGACACAGACAGACTCGACATTGCAGTTCTCTTTATTAAGCCCTCTGAACAAGAATGTCAATTAACATTTATACTAGAGAGCAGTATTGTGCGCCAATCAACTTTTAAGAAGGCGGTGCGGTTTGCGGTGGCTGCATCATCGAGCTTAGTTCTGCGATTCAGTGAAGAACATAGAACAGAGCCAAAATAGACCCAAAAACTTCGTTTAAACAACAATTTAATCCTACCCATAAGTTCTAAACTTTACAAAAACATATTACAACAATCATAACATGGTTTTAACAACATAAATCACATAAACAACCAATTTCAAAGGGTTTAAAATCATGTCCATGCTCAAAACTCATATTTAAACATGTTTAACGAATCATCTCACCACGGATTCGTTTCTTAACCAAATTAGTCCATTAAACTTTCATTCTTTTCGTTTCTTAATGTATAAAAATAATCAATCATCAATTTACAGATTAACATACAAATTAAGCATCAATTTTTATACATATAAGCCATATTCGTATATTTGTCCATTGTAAACTCAAAACTTCCTTTTTAAACATAATTTCATGGATCTGATTACTCTAAATCACAAATAAATTATATAAAAACAGATTATGCATACTCATAAATATCTATAATCAATTTCTTAACAAATTAACCATAAAACTCAATTATAGAGAACATAAAAAGGACTCTTCAATTAATTCATAAAGAATACAATTCAAAGCTTGAGATTAAGAGTTCACCCTTGATTTCTTGTTTAGATTTCACAAAGATAATAGAACACTCAACTAGATTCTCCAAGTCTTCTTCTTCAAATCAAAATTTCTCTTAAAGCTCTCTCTGGTTTTCTCTAATTTAGCAAATGCCTTGTGAAATATATTATGTGTTATGATATAACTGATATAACGTGGGTATCAATTGAGCACGTCATAGTTTCAACTGATCTCATATTCTCAAGGCCTTGTTTGGCTAGCTCCTTAAAGGCTCATTTTAGTTTAGTTTTATTAACTCACTTATCGTATAGTTTATTTGTCAGACTTTAATTAATCAACTTCTAATATTTAAATTTTATTAAACTAAAATTAATATTAATTCATTAAATCAAATTACCACATAGTTATAATTATTTAATAAATTATTGAATCTCCAATTAATTATTAAATTTAATTAGAACAATATTATAATTATTTAACAACTCATTTAATTTAATTATCCCAATTAAATTAAAACTTCAAACTATAAAATCATTCAACATTAATTTAATCAATAAATTACACTTAATTAAATTACTCCACAACATATTCACACCAATAATTAAATCAAAAACAAAATATTTATTTAATTCGATAAATATTTAAATTCAATATATAAAAATCTCGTTCGTTACACAATTAGATTTTAGTTACTTTGCAGGCCTTTGAGTTTACGGTATGTAACACTTCGAGTCAGTAATAGATTCAAGGGTAACATATCTTTTCCGACCATATAAACTAATCTTGTTGGTGTCATTTTCTTAAATGTTGTAATTTTCTCCCTCAGCATTTTGAAGTCTGAAAAGCATAAGATAGATAGATAGATAGATAGATAGATAGATAGATAGATAGATCAAGAGAAACAGACACATGTTGTGACACCCCCAAATCTGAGTACTTCAATCCCACAGATTTGATGTTCACTATCCAATTAAATCATAACTAACTACCCATAAACAAGGATATAATTAAACTCACAAGTTTAAATAATAAATCTCCCATTATAGGGTTACATAGTCTCAAATAAATCCAAGGTCATCTAACCTTTATTATTACAATCATCAGCGGAATATTAAAACATAATCATAACTAAATCTATTACATAAGCTTCATAAATAAAAGGTAAATTAAATGTCGTCTAATCAAGCACTTTGCCCTTGCCCTTGCCCTTGCCCTTGCTTGTAGAAAGCTCTTCAAACTTTTTAACTTCATCTGCATTATTTTGTGCAAGAGTGAGCAAATAATTGCCCACAAGAAGGATAGTATACAATAATTTTTATGAATGACAATTAACTAAGCTTTCAATGGTAAAGTGTTTTTACCGGAAACAATAAGTTCTAGTTTGAATACTGTGAGTTCAAGAAATAACGAACTTTAAAATCAAATAAAAGATATCAATATCAAAGGAATACACTGAGGGTCACAAGACCATGAACTATGCTATAGGTTGTCAAGTATTTCTACTTTAACATTTAACGGTCTAAAAGACCATAATGATCATCTATGTCCAAGGTTAACAAGCATTACTGCTGTAACCTTTAACAGTCTAAACGACTATATGGAACATTATCTAGTACTCCAGGTGATCAGCCCTTTGTACTATGTACTACGCAAACATTTTAACGCTATTGCGTAGCTCTAAAATAATCCCCTGATATATGGTTATTCATCTCAGCTTAGATCATCAGGTTCCGTACCAAAGGAAGTTTGGTTTGGAATTAACTTTAAAAGAATTCTAGACCTTTAAAACGCTCATCAACCAAGTACTGATTGAATCAGATAGGGATTAATAACTATTCAAGAGTATGTTTACAATCAAATTATGCCACTTGTATCAATAAAAGATAGGATATCAATAGTTTATCTGCTGAATAAGTATTAGTCATCGACTATACGCTCTTAAAACTGTACAGGTTCATAAGCAAACCAAAGGAAGTTTGGTTTGGACTGACTTTAAGGGTAATTTAGAGTTTAGAACATTCATCAATTAAGGATTAGTTGAATCAGTAAAGAATCGCTAGTCAACTAAGAGTTCAGAACAACAATGTAAGATAGTGCAACGACATTGATGATTATATATTGAACAACAGTTAATTTTAGATGAACAAATGTTTTTAAATAAGATCAAGTTTTAAACAATAGTACAGATTTTGAATAAACAAAACAACCTCGCTTGTAATGAAGGAGTAAAGATTTATTAACTAGCTCAATGGAAAGTGTAGTTTAGAAACTAATTCAACAATAATTTAGAGTTAAAGAATATGCATAACAATAACAAGTTAGGAACAAGAACTTGCATAATGAAAGATTAAAGTTAGAGAACTTGCTCAATTGAATAATAACTTCAAGAAACTTGCATAATCGTAAAAGTAAGGTTAGGAAACTTGCATAACAATAATAACTTAATTGCTCAATAAGAGATTAGAGATAGAGAACGTGAATAAGTATAACATGACAACGAAAAGTAAACCTTGCTAAATAATAAAGTAGCAAAGGTTAGGGAACTTTCCTCTTGCGTAAGCTATACAATTACAACTCACGTACTCCAACATCCTATACATACCATTAGGATTATCACATCAATTAGCTACATACACTTTATCCTCATAAATTCAATTCTCATCTTAGTTAAGTTATAACCTTTAGCTTACAGTTTAATCATATTAATCAAACACATAACACGAATCTGAGAACTCATTAAAATATAACATAAGACTTTTAGCATCCAATTCACATTCTTAACTCTTACAACGTTGAGTTTCAATCTAATATAACTTATTAATCAATACTATATTTTTTCTTAGTCATACTCAAAATTCATTCAAGTGTTTAAGTCTTATGAGGACTCCTTATTAGTTTTATATTAACCCAATTCCATATCTTATAATGTTTATTTCATTTTAATTAAAACACTTTTTAAGTTCATTAACACTTGTCACGGCGTTTTGACGTTCATTCGTCGCACGCCCGATTTGTCTCTCTTGCGTACACATAGTATGCTTATTCAACTTATCTAATACATCATGTATTAATTTTAAGCATCATTATATTAACTGATATTCATGTTTTATAACTTAGAACAACATCTTTTATCCTCAGAAGCACTACATTTGCTTACGTGCATGCATGACGCCCTCCGATTGCCTCTGAATACACATCAGTCCTAAAGATGGCTCCTTTTACCCCTTTTTCTGACCTCAAATTGAAATACTTAAAGAATTAAAGTTGTAGGTCTACTCGTCGTCGTTCCGGATCACCTTGAATCGTATCAATCGGAGTTTGTATGAAAATGTTATGCCCATTTTAGTAAAACAGGTCCGGTCAGATTTTTCTCAACATTTGAAGTCAGACTACCCCCTCCCTGCCGGGGCAGGGGTTCCTTCTATAGTTCGCGAACGAACACTGCAAAAAGCCAAATTAGGCCTAAAAACTCCTTTCTAACAACCATTCCAACTTACCTAAGTTGTAATATGTTTACAGAAACATAAACTAATATTTCTAACATGTTTCTAATCACATAAACAACATAAACATCAAAATTACAACCTTTAATTTCACTATTTCTATGATTTCTTCTTCTTTTGAAATTCATAGCGAAATTCCTCATTGTGAATTCGTTTTATAACCAAAACAGTTAGTTTCAATTACTTTGTTTTCCTTTCTTCATGTATTTTCACAATCAATAGCCAATTTATATATTATACTATACATCAATTTTAACTTCAAAATAAGCCATATTTATAAATATTTCACTTTTAACTAACTTTCTCCATATATATCATATTTACATGAAGTAAACTACTCTAAATCATATACTAAACATATGAAAACAATTTATCTACAAATTATTATATATACCAAATATATAATCACAATTACTACCCATATAACTTTTATAGAGAACTTTTCATATAAAAAAAACTAGAACCTTAAAACAAAACTACAACTTTAGGAAGAAAGATTATACCTTTGCTAGAAGATAATAACACAACTTTTGATTACTACTCCTTGTTCTTGCAAAACTTCTTCTCTCAAACTCTCTCTAAAGCTCTCTTTTCTCTCTTCTTTCTTCTTTCGTCTTTCTTCCTTCTATTCTTTTACGTAATAGAAAATATAACTGATATATAATGTATAATATAATACTTATTAATATATATATATATATAACTGATGTCAGTTATAGTTTTTAAAAATCAAAAGCCACAAGGCTTTGTTTGGCAAAACCAATTAAAATAATGACTTAATCATTCCTCAAGCCTTGTTTCACAAATAAAGATTAAAATAATAATTTCAAAAGCTCTAAGGCTTTGTTTGGTAAAACAAAATTAAAACACTTTTAATTTATTTTCATAAGTCATTTATAATATAGTTTATTGTCACACTTTATTTAAATAAATTCCTATATTCAAATTAAATTAAATCTAATAACAATTTATTAAATCAATTTACCACATAAACCAATACAATAAAATTATAATTTCCATTATAATTATAATTTTATTTAATAAATTAACACATCACTTTAATTACAAAATCAAATTAAAATAATATTATAATAATTCATTTAATCATTATCAACTCTCTAATTTAATTATTAAATTAAATTAGAATATTATCTCATAATAATTAATCCATCGCCTTTTATTTAAATTAATTTCACAATACCAAATTACCAATTATCACTTAATTAACAAATTAAGCTAATTCCCCAAACTCATAAATTATTTATTTAATAATAAATAATCAAAATCAGATTAAATAAATATTAATTCAATAATAAACACATCAATTAAAATATTTATATAATTTAATAAATATTTGAAATTATAATTTAAAATTCTGGATTGTTATATCCTTCCCTCCTTACAAGGATTTTGTCCCCAAAATCACAACTCAAACAAATCATTCGTCACATTCTTCCCTCCTTACAATGATTCTGTCCCCAGAATCGAAGATACAATTAAACAAATAACTCAGGATAATATTTCATCATTTTATTGTTGAGTTGTCACGTAGCTTCTTCTGCATTATGGTCCCTCCACATTACCTTAACAAAAGGTATCACTTTATTCCTGAGAACTTGTTCTTTTCTATCAAATTATCTGAATAGAAATTTTCTAGTAGGACAAATCTTTATCAACTATAACGGTTCATGCTCGATCACATGATTGCAGTCGGGCTTGCTCGATCATATCACCGAAACATAAAAAATATTATAAATATACTTTAACTTTACAGGTAAGGCTACCTCATAACCATCTCTTCCCCCTCTTCGCAGAACATGAAAACTAAGAACCTCGGTTTCAACTATCCCTTTTTACTAAATTTTATATTTCCTTTCCAGAGAGAACTTTTAGGAAAACAAAAATTTTCACGTCCAATTCGTAATTTTGTAGGTGTTGATCAACATATATCTTCTGTCTGTCTTGAGCAGCTACCAACCTTGCTATTTCGTACAACGCTTCTTACGGTATCATACCCATGTTTTGCGTGATAGATGTTTGTAGACACTCGAAATTTTCTGCACTCCTATTCCGAACATTGAAGGAGGGTAGATTTATCTTTTGGAGATAACCCTGAAAGACAACTTACATCCATGCCGGATACTACCGAAAGTTTAGCTCCAACCCGGAACACAAACCGGGAACATCATCTCAACCCGGAACACACACCGGGAGTGTCATTTCCAATCTCAGAGATAACCTCGAGATATGCAGATCAAAAGACCAGCAACAACACTGGAGAGGACAGTCCTGTCTCGGCGATAACACCGTGACGTTCAGTTCCAGTCCCAGAGACAACACTGGGAGTAGCAACCCCATCCTTGGTGATAGCCCCAAGGGATGCCATTGCAGTTCTGGCGATAACCTCGGAATTGCTTGTTTCAAACAAATGCGATCAGCTTCAGGCTCAGACATCCTATTGAGGCACATACACCTCAGTCCCGGGACTAACAAACGGGCAGACAGGAATACCCATAGATGACAGTAAGGCATACAAACAAGCAGTCCAATCTCAGATGTAACCCTGAGCAACGTCTGCTTCTCGCTTAAACCGGCGATAACCCCGATGAGGAGTCAACACGTCATCTTACTATCTCAACAAGATGATATCGCAGCATACTAACAAGTGGTCCAATCTCAGCTGTAATCCTGAGTAACGTATACTTTCAACTCAAATCGGTGATAACCCCGGCAAGGAGTCACACATCATCTTGTTCATTTAAATGGCACGTCGTCTCAACACTTCATACATACATACATACAACAATGTCCCACAAGAGCCGAGGATTGACAATCCCGAGTGACTATTACGGGTGGCAGTACTTTGGATAGAATTTGAAGCTTGAAGACCA
Source organism: Panax quinquefolius (assembly GCA_020205615.1). NCBI lineage: Eukaryota > Viridiplantae > Streptophyta > Magnoliopsida > Apiales > Araliaceae > Panax > Panax quinquefolius. Next base: position 84,335,477 of record CM035156.1, on the reverse strand, counting down.
TGGGCATAGACCCCTCTTCCTGACTTCGTACAACCTCTAATCCATGTCATTACGTAACTCTCGACACAAGCGATCCAAAGAAGTACATATATACTTCATTCGGATGCTTGGATTGAAGTTCTGCAAGTTCGAGTAGAAATTATAGTGCATAAGTGCATGTACTATGAGACGACGGGACCCGCGAGGCTCGGATCCACCACGACAAGTCATAGTACAATCACGGGATCGCCGAATGTGTACTTGCGACCATCGATCTATATATATATAAGGTCAATTGTCCCATTTGAGAAAAGGAGAGAAGGGAAAAGCGAGGAAGCCCCCGCCCATTTTACTCTGATACACATCTTTTGAGTGTTCCTCTTCTCTAAACACTAGTTAGCACACATATAGCTACTTTTATTCATGGCGAGAGTGAGTGTTTATCCATTTAAAGTCTAAGAAGTCTACTTTGGCACCCCAACGTAAGCCTTCTTACATTCTATAAAGCCTCTTTCTCATATCACACACCTTTGTTGTACACGTTGATAATCGTGTGAGTGTGTTTTGCGGACTTCGGTCTAGTGGTTTTCATTTACATTCGTATATATATACTAATATATGTATATATTTCGTATATATGGACTAACATTATTGAGTTATGCCTCGATTAAGCCTAGACTTTTTGCCTAGAGCGTTTTTATCCGCTATATATATATATATATATATATATATATATAAAATATGGTCGACTACATCGATGAGCTTGGATTTTACATCCTGAGCGTTTAAGCGTTTAATTGCTTTTATATATATATATATATATTTAAATATATAATTGCTATCGAGACATATCGATGAGCCTGGATTTTACATCCATATGCGTTTACTCACTTTTATATATATATATATATATATATATATATATATATATAATTCATTCGGACATATCCGATGAGCCTGCATTTACATCCCGTCGTTCATTGCTATATATATATATATATATATATATATATATATATATATATATATATATATATATATATATATATATATATATATATATATATTTACATTCATCTACACGGAGTTTAATTAAGTGGCGGTTGATCGCTTTTATGACTTTATTTACATTTCTTTCTCGCTAGAGTTTACTTCACGTGGCGGTTGATCATGTTCATATATATATATATATATATATATATATATATATTTCGCTTTTATATATTTACATTTCCGATTCCCCATGGAGTTGCTTCGTGGTGGTTGATCCAGTCTGTATATATATATATATTTACAACTTTTATATATATAACTGCTCACTGCTTTCCATACAAATTGCAGTATCATGTGAGCCTAGGAATCATGTGATCACAAGTTCGATCTCATCGAACCTAGATTTGGTTCCATGATGGACATTTTTAGTCAGAAGTTAGCTTGTACATTATTTCACAAAGTTGTTCAATTTCCTTGGATGGGTCATCATGCCCATAAGGAGTTCTAAGATCGTCAGATATTATTTTTTCTCGAGGATGCTTCGCATCTCGAAAATAAAAGAAAACAAGTCGAACATTTAATAAAATGGAAGTATGAAAAGGTCTCAATTCCTATTGAGCACAGGGTTTGAAAAACCTCTTTCACAAAATGTCATTGCTATATTGTGGTTAAAATTGAAATTTCTAATAAAATTCAAACCCTTGTATATAAAAACGAACGAGTAGCAAGACTACTTTCAAATAAATTGCACATTGATCCACACACACACACACATTCATATAACAATTTCTTTGAAGAGTGGCTACCACCGTGGTAACATTTCACCGGATGCTGGGGGTGCCTAACACCTTCCCTCCGCATAATCAAGCCCCGAACCCTTAATGAATCTCGGTTTCACAGACCCGTTTAGCAGTGTCAAATCACTGGGTCAATGTGCTAACCTTTTCGGTTGCGTTGGTGCAACCAGTTAAATACCACAACTGGTGACTCTTAAAGTCAATCGTCGACATGATACATGTCGGACCTTTTTTACTTGTTTTTTCAAACAAATCTCACATTAACATGAGAACACCAAAGAACAAGTAACGAAAAGGAACACTAAAAATCCCGACGTCGATAGGTGGCGACTTTGCTTGGGACTCTAGTAAGAAGGCTTAAGCTGCTATTACAAGCTTTTCAAAATTTTTATATGCTTGTGTGTGATTGTTGCATTTATATTTCTGATGAATGTGTACGAATGCATCTTACTTATTGCACTGCTAAATATCTATCTGTGATATTAGTGCTTCGCACATGTCATCATTTTGCATAAATGGTGAGACACGTTGTGTGTAAATGTATGTTGTATGGTCCCTCCACCAGGAGGCTATCCTTTCGGTGTTTGATTACTGGAGCCATGGGAAGAATAATTTCCCGGGGCTCAGGAAAGGCACCACTTAGATTCGCTCCAGTTGAAAGACCGGATTAACTTCCCGTTGAGTAGATTGCGATGATCTGGGAACCTTCATGCCGAAAAGCCGCGAGAGTAACCCTAAGATAAGTCAACCTTTGATAAACCAAATGCGGAGGAAAGTCTCTTCATGCTTTCCATTTTAAATTACTTGTAAAAACATTTACTTGTAATTTTATTCCATGTTCATCCATATGTAATGGAAAATATGAAGAATATCTGTGCATGACATGTTATCAATTAACAAACCGGTTTTGCAAGACAAATTCCTAAAACGGACATGTTATGATAACATTTACATTACCGTAAGACTAAACTACGTAATTCTTTTGTAGGGAAGCAATTGGGCCTGTTACCCGCTCAAAATCCAAAAAGGCCACATGCCTACAGCCAATCATGTCTTCTTCCGAACAGTCTATTCTTGCTTCCCGAGAAGAATTTGGTAGATTGATTAAACAAATCACAGACTTGGCTGTTCTAATGAAACAATTACACCAGTCTACTCAGGGTACGAAGATACCTACACATACAGAACCCTCTACACAAGGAGTTCAAGGTCTGGAAAAAACAATTCCAGAACATCAGTTGGATACAACCAACAAAGACCCTGAAGGCACCCATCTCCAAGGAGATCCAGACAACGGTGACATGAGGAAGAAAGTCCTTCAAATGGAGGAAACCATTCGTGTTCTCAAAGGGATTGGAACTCATGGCAGTGTTTCATATACAGAACTTTGCATATTCCCTGGTGTTCATTATTCGGAGAAATTTAAAGCCCCTAATTTTGAGAAATATGACGGATTAGGGGATCCTTATACACATTTAAAAGTGTTCATTGGAGAACTTCGGATCTTATCTTTGAGAATGAAAAGCTACGAATGCAAATTGCTGAGAAAAAGTCTGACTAGAAAAGCCCGTTCATGGTATACCAGATTAGACAACTCTAAGATCCATAGTTGGGAAGAGCTGGCCCACGCCTTCCTCACTCAATACAGTTTTCAATCTCAGATGGCTCCTGACCAGTACCAAATTACCAAGGTAAAGAAACAGTCTAATGAGTCATTCAGAGAATATGCTCAAAGGTGGAGGCACCTTGCTGCTCAAGTTATTCCTTCCATGACAGAATTAGAAATGGTCATGACTTTCATAGATATACAGGAAGCTCCTTTCTATGAAAGAGTTCTAGCTGGTATTGGAAAACCATTTTTTGAAATGATCAAACACGGCGAGATGGCTAAAATGGGATTGAAGTCTGGTAAAATTCAAGACCTAAGCCGCTCTTAAAGTCGCTATTTTGAGCACATCGATCCGGATCTTATGGAAACAACCCAGAAGGGTCCATAAAAAGAAAGATGAGGATGTTTCCTTGATACTAAAAGGACAAAAAGGCAATCCAAGCATGCCTATGCAGAGCAGAAACTACTCCCCTTTTCCAGCATAATCTTCAAACCCTCCATTACCTAAAAGTGGAGAAGTGAAGCGACCTCGAACGTTCACACCCTTAGGGATTCGCCGAGAATATTCTTGATCTTTTTGACCTTTCGGAAGAAAATTACACATCTTTCTCACCCACCAACCCTAATGGAAGGGTTTTAATGCTACTCGGAAGTGTGCTTACCATGCCGGGGCACCCAGACATGATACTCAAGATTGTTGGGCCTTGAAGCATAAGATTCAAGATCTAATAGACAATGGTGAGATCGTGGTCACTAAACCCGATCAACCTCACGTGCAAGACAACCCTCTTCGTCAACACAAAGAAGAAGAGGTCAACATGATCAATTGGAGCACTAGACATGGTTCCAATTCTACAGATAAATAATCCCAACCCATCAAAGACGGTGTTGAGAAATGGGATTATGCAAAGTTCCAGTTTACCATGGAATGAAAGATGAAAGCTCTTTGCAAACAAATTGAGCATTTGGCAGAACTGGTGACCCACCATCATCAAGTCACACGCCAATTAATCATGCAGGAGCATGCCTATCTCCTTCCATTTGTTATGAATGCTTCATCAACACCTTCAAAAAGCGAAGCTATGGAGGATAAGGTTGCAAAGCAAGAAAATGCTAAAGCCCGTCGGGATTTCGCCAATAAAAAGGGAATTCACCTATTTGGGCCAATCTATGGAGGAGATACTGCAAATGTTGATCAACGAAGCAAGAATTACATTCCTTCTACCTCCAATCAATCCCCTCTTAGGGCGGTTCAATCCCAATGAAATGTGTTAATATCATTCACATTCTCACGGTCACAACACAGAAGAATACTGTGCACTTCGCCATCTCATTCATAATCTTATCAATAGCGGTGTCCTGCAAATAGCGGATGATTACACTGTGCAACTTAAAGGTGGAAATGCATGCCCTACCCAATGGAAGGGATCAGTAGTAGTTATATCCGAAGTGGATGATGAGACTGTCAAAGTATTTCCCATACAACCAATTCATTTCAAAGGAGCAGATAATCCTTTGAAAGTGGCGCACTGAGCAATTCCTTTACCTTTGCAGACTACTGATATCACGTTGTCGACACACAAAGTTCCATGGAGTTATGGAGAAGCTGAAGGATCTACGTCTCATACTACTGCTACAGTGTCGAAAGAAAATCTACTGTACCTTCCTCAATAGGTTATCAAGCCTACTTGCGAAGCAAAGGGGAAGTTGCCCATGGAGAAGATTGAAAAATTCCTCCGTGCTATGGGCCATAATTACGCCAAAGTGGTTTTAAGCTTGCAAGAATCTCCACATCAGATTTCAATTCTGGACCTGGTTTTCTCTTCCGAGGAGCATCGGAAGGTCTTGCTAAAGGTTTTAGAAGAAGCCTACCTGCCAAAATCAGTGAATGTGGAAAAATTTCAACATTTGGTTGATCACATTTCAACAACAATGTGATATCCTTCACTGATGACGATATACCTCCTGAAGGGACCGTTCATTGTAAACCACTGCACATCGTAGTGTTGACTTCCGGAGTACATGCTAGCTGGAGTATTGATAGATGGAGGTTCATCTCTAAATATCTGTCCTTATGCCACCTTGGTGAAGATGAATATCAATCTCAAGCAAATCTAAAGTAGTCATACGATCATCCGAGCTTTTGATGGATCTCGGCGAAATTCCATTGGAAAGATTGAATTGCCAATTGAGATTGATCCTAATACATTCAATGTATCCTTCTATGTCCTCAAGATAGATTCAGGATACAACCTGTTATTGGGGAGACCATGGATACACATGGTGGGAGCTGTTCCCTCCACCTTACATCAACAACTCAAATACATCATCAACAATAGTCTAGTCCGTCTTGTCAATCTTTGGTAAGGAATGTCCTAGACCGGAACTCTACCAATTATCGACTTCAATTGAAGTTGGAGCCGCCGATTTCTATACTCTGAAAGTGAGTAACACGCAATACCATTCTATTGGAGTGCCACTTCCCATACCCAAGATTTCTGACGAGGTTTTGTCAGCCACTCAAGAAATGATGTTATTGGGTTATCAACCTGGACAAGGGCTTGGTAAGGATCAACAGGGTATTAAGCACCCTATCCAAATTTCTAGTAAGATTGGGATAGCCGGGCTAGGTTATTCTACTAATTCCACTCACAGGAATCCTCATAAGCATAAGCAGGTTCCTCAAATTTCCGCCGCACAACGATTTTCTACACCTTTACCACATGAGTTGATACAGTCTCCAGTAAAGGTACCAGCCCATATGGTGGCTATGTTATTTTCGAAGCCAGTGCCAATCAAAGCTAAAGAGGTGCTGATTCCTGATCCCGAGGCGGAAGAAAAGGAACAAAAATGTAAACATGACCTTGCCTTGATGATGGAAGGCATTTTCATCATTGTTCATGATGAACACACAAACAGATACACCCCAGACGATGATTGCCCAGATGACATGGTTATCATTCGGGAAAAGGAGGACACTGATGATCCTTCTATCACTGCAGTCCATCAGAACTTTTCCCTCGATAATTAGAGCAGCACTCCATGCATTGGTCGACGAGGGTAAAATGGGCAGAAAATTCTTGTGCCCTGTAGATAACTTTAATTGCTTTCTTTCCTTTACAGCACTAGTAGTTATTTTATCACGTACATGCTAACACTTTTGTATGATCGAACAGTTGCATATATTAAGTGAAAGCATATTTTGTTTTAGGACTCTGAATTTTGATGTGCCTGTACTTGCTTATGAGGTGCCTTCTCTCCACAAGGGCTGTAACTTTGATGCAAAGTTGGACTCAGACTTGATGGACATCTAAGAGGACATTGAGACACCTCAAGAGATTAAGGAATGGGTCGCCGACAAGTCCAAACCCAATCTTGATCAAACCACTCCTTTCAATCTTAGAACCTTGGACAACCCTAAGCTAATCCAGATTGGTTTAGACCTTACCACAAATCAACAGAATGACATGGTTGCACTGTTAACCCAATTCCAGGATGTGTTTGCATGGTGTCATGAAGACATGGTGGGATTGTCCACTGACATTGTTCTTCATCGCCTTCCCATTAAAGAAGGATTCAAGTCAGTTAGGCAAAAGCTCAGGTGATTGAAATCTGAGTGGAGTTTAAAAGTTAAAGAAGAAATTGTGAAACAATTTCAAGCTGGCATCATCATGGTGTCTACATATCTAGAGTGGATATCCAACATTGTTCTCGTGCATAAACCAGGAGGAAAGGTGCGAGTTTGCGTGGATTATAGGGATTTGAACAAAGCTTGCCTTAAAGATAACTTTTTCGTGCCATTTATCCACATTTTCATTCACAATATTGCTCAATACGACATGTACTCCTTTGCTGATTGCTTTGCGGGGTACCATCAAATTATGGTCGCTGAGGAAGATCGTGAAAAAATTGCTTTCATCACGCCTTGGGGAACCTTTTGCTACAGACGGTTGTCATTCGGCCTCATCAACGCCGGGGCAACCTACCAGGGAGCTATGATGGCTCTTTTCCAAGATTTAATGAATAAGGAGATAGAAATCTATGTGGATGACATCATTGTCAAATCCCAGAAGGAGGATGACCATTTAGACCATCTCAAAAAGTTGTTGAACAGGTTGCGTAAGTACAACTTGAAGTTGAAACCCGCCAAGTGCGCCTTTGGTGTTAAGTCAGGCAAGTTGCTAGGCTTCCTAGTCAGCCACAAAGGGATTGAACTGGATCCAATCAAAATCCAGGCCATCAAGGAAATGCCCATTCCTCAGACAAAGAAGGAAATACGGGGATTTTTGGGAAGGATCAACTTCATTAGTCGATTCATTTCTCAACTCCTGGCAACCTGTGATCCAATCTTCAAATTGTAATGATGAGTGTCAAGAAGCCTTCCTCACAATTAAGGAACAACTGATCAACGCTCCTATTTTGGTACCTCCTAGGGATGATGTTCCCCTGTTCATGTACCTGTCCATAAATGACAATGCTATGGGCTGTATGTTGGGGCAGAAAGACAATAGAGGCTAAGAGCGAGCTATCTATTACCTCAGCAAAAGATTCAGCATTAGTGAACACAAGTACACTACGATCGAGAAGACTTGTTGTGCTTTAGCATGGGCTTCCATGAGATTACAGCATTATCTCCACAGTCACACAACCCATCTCATATCCCGCGTGGATCCTCTTAAGTATGTTTTCAGCAAACCCATACTGAATTATCGACTGTCCAGATGGCAGTTGATCCTACAGCAATTTGACATCATCTACGTGATTCAAAAGTCGGTCAAAGGTCAAGGAATTGCGGATCAATTGGCCGCTGCACCTGAAGGGGATTACAAACCTTTAGAAACATACTTTCCTGACGAAGGAGTAATGACAATTCAGCTATCACATCAGTACGATACATGTCGTTCGTGGAAAATGTATTTTGATGGAGCTATTAACACAGAAGGTTCTGGAGCCGGAGCAGTTTTAATATCCGGTACGGGGGAGCAGTATCCCGCCGCTGTCAAATTGCAGTTTGTCAACACCAACAACACAGCTGAGTATGAAGGCTGTATCATGGGACTCAAACTTTCCCGTTCAATGGGTATTAGGCGGTTAAATGTCTTTGGAGATTTCGAATTGGTAATCAAGCAATCCATAGGAATCTATCAAACCAAAGAATTACATTGACTGCCTTACCATCAACAAGTTCTACCGATAACTTTGGAGTTCGAAGAAATCTCCTTTTTACACATTCCTCGTAATAGGAATGACTTTGCAGATGCATTAGCAATGTTGGCCTCCTTCGTTTACATACCTGACAAAGAAAACATGTCAAGCATCACGATTGCTATGCAGAAGGCCCCAGTCTATGGGAATTACATTAGAGAAGTATCGGATGAGTTGCCTCCCATCCACAACCCTTGGTATCAACATATCAAGGAGTACCTATGAGATAGATCTACACCCGCTGAGGCGAGCCTAACTGAGAAGAGGCGGATTCATCGACTTGGTATGAAATTCTACCTGAGCGGAGATGCACTCTATAAAAGAGATGTAGGATTAGGTCTCCTCAGATGTCTGGACAAAGACCAAGCTCAGCGACTCATGGATGAGATCCATGGTGGAGTATGTGGCCCTCACATGAGCGAACCCCTACTTGTCAAGAAAATTCTCAGAACGGGACATTATTGGCTTACACTCAAAGCTGACTGTGATGATCACGTCAAGAGGTGCTATCAATGTCAGATCCATGGGAATCTTATCCATGCCCCTCCAAGGGAACTCCATAATATGAGTTCGCCATGGCCCTTTTCAATGTGGGGAATGGACTTGTCAGGCCCATCGAGCCCAAAGCCAATAATGGACATCGATTCATATTCACCATAATCACTACTTCACTTAAATGGGTTGAAGCGACTTCCTTCCTCGTGGTTACTAAAGATGAGACCCAGTTTTATCGATAAAGATTTAAATTTTGTCGAAATAATTTTTTTTTATATTATGGTGTGAATTTGAGATAATATTATAGTTGTGGGTAGTATTTATAAATTTTGCAAAGTATCACAGTGGTTATATTATATTCGATTGGTGGGGAATATTTGATTTAGCGAGGGAATATTAAATACAATGGCTCAATCATTGGTGGACCCCTAGCGAAATTATTGTCGGATTGAAAGCGACAAAAATATTTTATTGAAATAACGGCGGAAGTTTTCACGTGGTAGTTCTTGTTGAACTACTCGGTAGTAAAAATGCGATGTCGTGTGGTTGCATAGTAGTAGTTTGCGGTATTGATTATTGATCTTATGTGAGAAGTCACTCGGTTTGATTCCATTATTGTCGATTAATAATATGAATTATTATAGCGATAATGGCGTTTTGTTTTATTAGTATTATTAGCGTAATAAAAGCGAAACATCTTTTATATAAAATAGAATACTTTATTAAAGTTATTACATAAATAGAATATATTATATTTTATTATGCATAGTGTTGCGTAGTGTTTTTGCGTAGTGTTTTGCATAGTATTGCATAGTGTTTGCATAGTAAAATGTTTTTATATAAATAGAATATATTATATTTTATTTAAAAGATTTTTCTTTAAATATGGATAGTCAGATTAAAGTAAATCAATACGGATAGTTCATGGATTAATTCTTATGCATTCCATTTTTCTATAAATAGAAGCTCATTCCTTCATTATTTTCTTACGAATTCATTGAAACTAGAGAGAGAAATTATAGAGAGAGAAAGCTATAGAGAAAATTATAGAAAGAAGAAGAGTATTACTTTACTTCACTACTTACATATTAGGTTCTTTTTACGGTGAGGGGTGTTATTCTTTCTTCTTGAAGAGAACTTACATTATTCCATTCATTATTATTACATTGGAATAACTTTTGTAAAAGTGGCATACCTATACATAACTTTTGTATCTGTGGCATACCTATACTTGGTGAAATCCTTATGTTATTCCATTGCTTATTATTACATTGGAATAACTTTTGTATCTGTGATTTACCTATACTTGGTGACATTCTTATTATTACATTGGAACATCACATGCATGTGTTTTACAGGGACTGGTTAGATTTTTATTATTACATTGGAACATCACATGCATGTGTTTTACAGGACTGGTTAAAATCTTTATCATTACTGTTGGAATATCTATCGTGTGTTTTTTCACAGGATGCTGGTTCCATCTTTATTATTACATTGGAACATCACATCGGTGTGAATTTCACGACTTTGGTTAGATTATTATTATTACATTGGAATAACACATACATCTGCAATCTGCGCATGCATGGTGATTTCTTTTGTTATTCCATTCTTTATTATACCCGGTTGGTTAAAACTTTGACTTACATACTCCATGAAATTAGTAGAATATCCTTGATATTTGCGTTTCATCGATATCTTTTCATGGAAATATTCTTACGATCATTCTTGAATTTTACTCTCTGAAAGCGATATTATGTTGACAATTTGGGCGTTAATAATTCATGGATTAAATAATTCTTGAATTTGTTTTATTGAATTACTATGTCATTGTCATCATCCTCGTGTTATATTATGTTATCTTTGGCTTACGTGCGTAGATGAACTTAGTATGATTATGACCGAGGATCATTCGGTATAATCATGACTTGATATAAATGATGTGACAAAAGTCCTCGGTGGCTTTTGTAATGCGGTGATGGATAGTTTTGGTATGATTATGACCGGGGTGATTCGGTATAGTCATGACCATTGATAATTTGATGAAAATCCTTGGTAGTGATGCGGGGATGATTAGATGTGGTTTTTATTATTAAAAGTGAGTCTCGGTGATAAAATTGATGAAAACCTTTTAAAACCTAAAAGATAGTAGACTTTATTCTCTACTTGACTCTTTTAATGGATTGCTTATTCATTATGATTAAAGCTGGTTGTCTATTGTATTTTATCGGTTTAACATTGTTGAAGGCTAATGATAATTTATTACGCATTATCTTAGTCGTAATATTTCTTCTTGGGCTAGTTGAGCTCACCCTTTCTTTCCTTTGTTCTCTTGAGGAAATGAGAACATATTTGAGACGAGTCGGGGAGCGGAGTAATGGTCGAGGAGGATAGCATTAGTAGTCCTCACTATTACGTGAAATAGTGTGATAATAGTTGTAATGAGGACTCCTTTTGAGTTTGTATAATATCTAGTAGACAATATTTGTATTCAAACTCACGGTTTTATGTCGTATTTGTACCACGACAGTTAGGTTAGTAAGTTGTATTTGAATTTATGTACCATGTAAGTGGCGACCCGAGATGGGTGGCGTATACCTAATTTTAGAGGCGTCACGGTTGGTATCGAGCTTAGGGATATGATCACTGGCTAAGATGTGAGATAAGAACTAGGAGGGAGGCGGAAATTCCGCCCGCTAGTATGACCTACTAAGTTTATTTGGTATTTAATTGGTCGGTCGAGTATAGGGATAATATTTGATATATTAATTAACCCTTGTGTTGTGGCGGTGTTTGGAAATGGCGGTGAAAATATTCCTGATGGAGTGAATGTGGCCGTTGTGACACCTTTAATCACTAATCGGGGTTAATGCGATTAATCGAGACGAGGAACAAATTAGAGATATCCACGTAGTAAATGAAGAACTAATTATTTTTTAGAGCTAGTTCGAGAGGTAGCGGTGAAAGTGAGAAGAAGAGGAAGAAGAGAAGAAGAAGAGGAACACGAGGAGAATTGGTTAGAAGAAATTTATGATCAAAACTTAGAATTACAAAATCGTGTTCGTGAGCTAGAAGAAACGAGGTTGAAGAGCGGCAAGCGGTCGTGGAACAAAGGATCTGACAATTCAAAATTGGGTTACAGATATGTGATGCTTTCGAACAAAATCACGCTTTGGCGGGGTGTAAGATATTAAAGTTGGAATCGAGAATTTAAAAATCAAAGATCGGTGAAAGAAGAAACAATGAGCGAAGGAGAATAGGCGATGCATGGGTAAAAAGGCACTGCAAGCGTTGATAGTGTAGAAAAAGGCGTCCAGATCGATAAAGCGAAAAATAGATGAAATGGACTTTGCTTTTTGGAATGACAATTGGGAGAACCAACATCGAATTGAATTACCACATGCATAGCGGTCGACCGAATTCGATATGGATCGGAGAATAATGATTCAAATCATGGATCGGGAATGTGAAGAAGCACTTAAGGGTGGAATGTACCCTATAGTAAAGTCGAACTTCGGTAATTTAAGCGAGGCGTTTGTCGAAAGCCGAGCGAAGTTATTACGGGTAAATTAATTATTGCGAAGTCTATACTTTATTCAATACAAGTTCTACCCACTCTTTTATTCTACTACTAGTTGTGTTCGATGTTTAAATTTGACTCAAAAAAAAAAATTAGACTTTGATTTATCTATTGAAACCGTTGGGAGAAAAACCGTTACCTCCTTTGTTTATTAATCTTGTTGTTTCAAATAAACACTTTCACGATCTTATATCTTTAAAAATTCTTGCCTTTGAGGTAATTTTTGAAAGCGATTGATTAACTACTTATTATTCTTTTTGTAAGGTTGTTAGCTTTCATATTCTAACCAACACATTATCTGAATTCAAAGTAACCAAACCCTAAAGTTAATCCTTTGTTATATCAAGCCATAAGTAAAAGCCCCGATCCTTTCGTTGTTGACTTCCTTGTGTGGAATGCTGCAGAAGCGGACTTTACGTGGCGACATCGTGAATGAAGATGGCAAGTTTATAGGTATCATTGTGAGGGCTATCTAGGTTAAGGGATAGAAGTCACAGTTGGTATCAATGTAACGTCTTATCAAGTCTTGGATAAGAGTAGCGATTTTGAATGATATTTCTATCATTAATAAATTTCTTGGCGTATTCTTGAAGATTTCCTAGCCTACCCTAGGCGTGAAATCGAATTTTGTATTGACCCGATCTACAAAAACTCATTTCTTAAACCCTCGAATATTTCTTTGATTAAAATGAGCAGTTTCGTGGTTTATGATGAAAGTCATAATAAAAGCATTGGACTAATGAAAATCATGGGTATATGTGGTATTAGTAAGTGTTATGATGAGTTATGTTGGTTATTATGTGAAAACATGAAAGTTTCTTAGAAATCACAAAGAGTTGAAAATCAGATTTTAGTGAAAAGCGTAACATGAAATTCAATTGACCATATCTCCTATTATATTTTGAATTTTTGAATGTGGTCAAATCCTAGAGTTAGATCTATGAGTTACCTAACTAATCCAAGTGGAATTACTGGAAAAGGTGTTGTAGATTTTTTGTGTGGACTGATTTTAGCAAAGGAGGTCAAAGCTGTAAATTTCGAAAATGCTACTGCCCAGAAACTTTAAGGGGCTGTTTCGGCCACTTAAATTATGAGAAAAATTCTGGCCTTTTGGGACATGAAGGTATATGGTATAAAGTATCTCCTGTCCAAAAATGAGCTCATTACGACTTAAAATGAGCAAGTTATGACTATTTCAATATTTAGGTTTTTAAATGAAAAACGCTATAACTTAGGAGTTCTATAACTCTCGATGACCATGAAATTTAAACTAGAAGCTCACGTTAACATGTGTAAGGTCCTGCCAAGATTTGGGAATTTTGGAGTTAAACTTGAGGTAGCTAATTTCTTAAGGAATTAATTAGAAATTGATTTTTAAAAATAGTAAATGAATTTTAAAAATTTAGAGAAAATATATTTTCATTATGGGACTATATTATGCTAAATCCCAGAAAAGAAATATTTTTGGGACTGATTTGGTATTTTCATGAAAATAGTTTAATTATGAACATATGAGTTAAATATGTTATGTGAAGTAACAAAGTTGAAAATAGGATTTTATGGCTAGAAAATCCTATATAGAGTATATGCATATTTTTTGATGAGGATTTGATAATTGGTGATGATATTTTATGAGTATGGCATTTTGAATGATTAAATGCATTATATGGTAAAAGCGTAAACAATTGAGATAAATTGTTTATAAATTTAAGAAGTGATTAAAATATTGTTATAATATTAATGATATTAGATTATGAGATTATTAAGTGATTGATAACATGGGGATATTCTTGAATCTGGATAAATTATATTATAAATGTTTAATATTTATCCTTTATCTCATTTGATTGATTCTTTATATCATTATCCTCATTGTTTATATTATGTTGAAAGTAAATACGTGGCTGTAGTGCATAGATGGACTTGGTATGATTATGACCACGGATTATTCGGTATAATCATAGTAAGTAAATGAATACACAATTATCTTTGGTAGTAGTGCATGGATAATTTGTGGTCGTGATCTTAATGAATACACAATTATCTTTGGTAGTAGTCATGGATAATTTGTGGTCGTAATCTTAATGAATATCCTTGGCACGTAGTGCGGGGGATGATTCGATGATGTGGATTGGATTAATTATTGTTTGAGTCTCGTGATGAAATATTAATTCATGGATGTGTTCAAAGTCATACACGTGGCTTACGTGCATAGATGGACTTGGTATGATTATGACCGAGGATTGTTCGGCATAATCATAGCAAGTAATTGAAAACACAATTATCTTTGGTAGTAGTGCATGGATAATTTGTGGTCGTGATCTTAATGAATATCCTTGGCACGTAGTGCGGGGATGATTCGATGATGTGGATTAATTATTGGTGAGTCTCGTGATGAAATATTAATTCATGGATGTGTTCAAAGTCATACATGGCTTACGTGCATAGATGGACTTGGTATGATTATGACCGAGGTTGTTGGTATAATAATCATAGTAGTAATTGAAAACACAATTATCTTTGGTAGTAGTGCATGGATAATTTGTGGTGGTGATCTTAATGAATATCCTTGGCACGTAGTGCGGGGATGATTCGATGATGTGGATTAATTATTGGTGAGTCTCGTGATGAAATATTAATTCATGGATGCGTTCAAAGTAAATACATGGCTTACGTGCATAGATGGACTTGGTATGATTATGATGACGAGGTTTATTCGGTATAATCATGCAAGTAATTGAAAAAACACTGATTATAGTAGTGCATGGATAATTTTGTGGTCGTAATCTTAATGAATATCCTTGGCTTTTGTAGTGCGGGGATGATTCGATGATGTGGATTAATTATTGTGAGTCTCGAAATGATGAAATATTAATTCATGGATGCGTTAAAAGTAAATAAATACGTGGCTTTACGTGCATAGATGGACTTGGTATGATTATGACCCGGATTATTCGGTATAATCATGGTAGTAATTGAAAAACACGAATATCCTTAGCGTTGGTGCATGGATAATTTGGTTGTGATCTTATTAATTTGAGTCTCGGTATTATTGGTTTCTTTGTATATCTTTGGCTGTAGTGCGAAGATGAATTGTTTAATGAATATCTTTGGTAGGATTGCAAAAATGAATTTAATGTTTTAAGCGATAAAAGGTATTCAAGGTATCCTCATCTCTTTATCATATCAGTGCGTACCCCTAATTTGAGGCGAAATTCCATAAGGAGGGAGATTGTGAGACCCAGGATTTTATCGATAAAGATTTAAATTTTGTCGAAATAATTTTTTATATTATGGTGTGAATTTGAGATAATATTATAGTTGTGGGTAGTATTTATAAATTTTGCAAAGTATCACAGTGGTTATATTATATTCGATTGGTGGGGAATATTAGGATTTAGCGAGGGAATATTAAATACAATGGCTCAATCATTGGTGGACCTAGCGAGAATTATTGTCGGATTGAAAGCGACAAAAATATTTTATTGAAATAACGGCGGAAGTTTTCACAGTAGTTCTTGTTGAACTACTTTCGGTAGTAAAAATGCGATGTGTCGTGTGGTTGCGTAGTAGCTGCGGTATTGATTATTGATCTTATGTGAGAAGTCACTCGGTTTGATTCCATTATTGTCGATTAATAATATGAATTATTATAGCGATAATGGCGTTTTATTTTATTCGTATTATTAGCGTAATAAAAGCGAAACATCTTTATATAAAATAGAATACTTTATTAAAGTTATTACATAAATAGAATATATTATATTTTATTATGCATAGTGTTGCGTAGTGTTTTTGCATAGTGTTTTGCATAGTATTGCATAGTGTTTGCATAGTAAAATGTTTTTATATAAATAGAATATATTATATTTTATTTAAAAGATTTTTCTTTAAATATGGACCGTCAGATTAAAGTAAATCAATACGGATAGTTCATGGATTAATTCTTATGCATTCCATTTTCTATAAATAGAAGCTCGTTTCCTTCATTATTTTCTTACGAATTCATTGAAACTACAGAGAGAAATTATAGAGAGAAGCTATAGAGAAAATTATAGAAAGAAGAAGAGTGATACGCTACTTCACTACTTACATATTAGGTTCTTTTTACGGTAAGGGGTGTTATTCTTTCTTCTTGAAGAGAACTTACATTATTCCATTCATTATTATTACATTGGAATAACTTTTGTAAAAAGTGGCGTACCTATACATAACTTTGTATGTGGCGTACCTATACTTGGTGAAATCCTTATGTTATTCCATTGCTTTATTATTACATTGGAATAACTTTGTATCTGTGGTTTACCTATACTTGGTGACATTCTACTATTATTACATTGGAACATCACATGCATGTGTTTTTACAGGACTGGTTCCGATTTTATTAATACATTGGAACATCACATGCATGTGTTTTACAGGACTGGTTAAAATCTTTATCATTACATTGGAATATCTATCGTGTGTTTTCACAGGATGCTGGTTCCATCTTTATTATTACATTGGAACATCACAGCCGGTGTGAATTTCACGACTTTGGTTAGATTATTATTATTACATTGGAATAACACATCATCTGCAATCTGCGCATGCGTGGTGATTTCTTTTGTTATTCCATTCTTTATTATACCCGGTTGGTTAAAACTTTGACTTCTATACTCCATGAAATTAGTAGAATATCCTTGATATTTGCGTTTCATCGATATCTTTTCATGGAAATATTCTTACGATCATTCTTGAATTTTTTACTCTCTGAAAGTATTATGTTGACAATTTGGGCGTTAATAATTCATGGATTAAATAATTCTTGAACTTGTTTTATTGAATTATTATGTCATTGTCATCATCCTCGTATGTTATATTATGTTATCTTTGGCTTACGTGCGTAGATGAACTTAGTATGATTATGACCGAGGATCATTCGGTATAATCATGACTTGATATAAATGATGTGACAAAAAGTCCTCGGTGGCTTTTGTAATGCGGTGATGGATAGTTTTTGGTATGATTATGACCGGGGTGATTCGGTATAGTCATGACCATTGATAATTTGATGAAAATCCTTGGTAGTAGTGCGGGGATGATTAGATGTGGTGGTTTATTATTAAAATTTGAGTCTCGTGATAAAAATTGATGAAAACCTTTTAAAACCTAAAAGATAGTAGACTTTATTCTCTACTTGACTCTTTTAATGGATTGCTTATTCAGCTATGATTAAGCTGGTTGTCTATTGTATTTTATCGGTTTAACATTGTTGAAGGCTAATGATAATTTATTACGCATTATCTTAGTCGTAATATTTCTTCTTGGGCTAGTTGAGCTCACCCTTTCTTTCCTTTATTCTCTTGAGGAAATGAGAACATATTTGAGACGAGTCGGGGAGCGGAGTAATGGTCGGAGGATAGCATTAGTAGTCCTCACTTTATTACGTGAAATAGTGTGATAATAGTTGTAATGAGGACTCCTTTTGAGTTTGTATAATATCTAGTAGACAATATTTGTATTCAAACTCACGGTTTATGTCGTATTGTACCACGACAGTTAGGTTAGTAAGTTGTATTTGAATTTATGTACCATGTAAGTGGCGACCCAAGATGGGTGGCGTATACTAATTTTGAGGCGTCCGAGATTAAACTTTTCACACCTACTTCTCGAAGACGAAATTAAACTTTTCACACCTACTTCTCCTGAAGACGAGATTACTCTTTTCACCCCTGCAGTTTATCCTCAAGATGGGATTAAACTTTTTCCACACTTGCAGTTTATCCCCCATGGGATTAAACTTTCTTCTCCCCATGAGATAGCCCGCATGGGATTTACGCTTCTCTTCAGCTGCGATTCATCCTGAGGGGTGAACTACGTCGACCTGATCTCCCTGATACCCAGGGGTACGTAGGCAACCATATTCTATATGGCCCGATCGCAATAAAGAAAAATAATAAAAACATTTATGCCCTTGCGCATTCAGTGTTGAACCTCTTACGCCAGGTTCGAACTACGCAGACTTGATCTCTTCTTCAACAGGAGTACGTAGGAAGCCATTCACAGTGCGATCCTAACCCCTACCGTAACAAACATATACTTGTCACGATCTTTGGGATAAACCTTCAAATTGCCCCACTTCATCGGTTTCAGATCAAAGGGATGGAATTATCCAACCTCTTCTCACAAATAGAAGATTCGATGATCATCTAAGCTGCGATCATGCCTCAAAGAGCAATACCAACCCATAAGAGATGGAATTAACTAGGCTTCTCACAAATAGAAGTACTGGCGACCATCTATGGTGCGCTCAATTTTAGAGAGGAAGAGACCACCCTCCTCTCCATTTTTTCCATATGGATACCAGTCCCAAGACACCAAAGATGGTCGGGATTTTTAGTAATCAATGATCCATTCTGAGAGACCTTGCGACATCTCAATGTCCATCTATCAAGGATAAGTTTAGAATGCATCAAGATCAAAGGCCCTGGAGAAACATGCAAATATCAAGCGAGTATCAAGGCATAACTAAAACGGAAGTGAATCAAAATATATTTCCCTGCCATACATAATACTGTTTGATATATACATACATGTCGTATATGACAAAATGGCTAAGCTAGTGCATGCAGGTAGAAATAATAAAGCTATTTGCAGATCTGTATATATGTGGACTATCAGATCTAACATAGCATCCCTCTCTAAAGACAGAGGTAACACTGCAAGCTCCTGCCCAAGGGTATCTACATGAGCTAGCAGATCAGAGGCTAACTGCATGGTGGCATAATGCTCATTAATGTAAGCACTCATGTCGGCCAGACTGACCGTCATTTGGGATCTCATTTCAAGTCTTTTATGCGCAATGGCCACATCCCTAGCAGATAAAGGCGGATCCCGCTCAACTATTAATTCATCCCTGGCTGATCTAGCCTCATCCCTCTCTAACAGAGCGGTATCTCTCATCAAAAGCTATCAACATCGTGGCCCTAGCCTGATCTCTGTCATAGGTCATCAGATGTAAGCTCTGCTCCAAATGTTGTGCCGAATATTGAGTGGCACTCGGGGTAGGAGAATCTATCACAAATCTCGGCATTGGCCAGTTAAGTCATCATGGGAATGATGCCTCCTCTATAGGCTCCTCATCATCGTAATCGGCCTCAGACATCGTGGATACCGCCCATGACCAATGCGATCTCTCGTCTCCATCCATGTAGAATACTCGCAGAACAACCTGGATGACCGATGTAAAACTCATTAACTCTCGCCGATCCCAAAGAGTATACAACCCTGGATTTGTCCTTCGCTGACAAACGGTGTGACGCTAAGCGCTGACTCACTGCCACCTCATACCGATGAAAGTCCTTAAACTTGTCAAACTGACACATCACGGCCAGTGGGTGGTAAGGATTAATGCCCCTCAAACTAGCCAGAGGGAGATAATCCATGGCCGGAGCATGTGTAATGAAGCTGTAGGGTGAGCTAAGCCCTGAACACGATAATATATCAAACGGATCTCCAATCTCTGCCTAGAAAGCGGACCAAGATACAACATCTGTACACCCCGCAGGGTGAAAGGAGTACGACATGGCTATCTCATGGGTGAAACAAAATCCATGATGTGTAAATGTGCCAATCGGTCTCAAGTGTGATATGAACCACACATACAGCATGACCGAGCTACTTGTGAACACTCCTGCCGAATAAGTACAACAGTATATAGCCGACCTCAAGGTCTCTGCGATAATCATCGGTACAATGGTACGACCCTCCCTAAGAGCTCTCACTGCCATAATGACGCCGATATCTAGCTCATCCATGTACTGTGACATGTATACGTATGATAATACGTATAAGCAGTACATCTACCCTGGCTGAACGCCAATGATCCTCCGGTGTGGTGAAATCCCCGGAATGCTATGTATAGCTGTCCTCAGAGCCAAACCGGTCAAACAGGAAATGCTGGGATATAACATGGCCGGATGTAATCTCATCCTGCACTTCTCTGCGCTTCAATCCTGTGAGAGTCATGAACTGTCTATTCATGTCTCCTGTCACCATGTGTATGCAAGGTCTGTCCAGAGGCAACATCGTCAATCGTGCATACTCCTCCAAAGTAGGAGTCAACTCACGGGTCCCAAAACGGAATACCTATCTGTCCGGTACCCAGTGCTTTAGTATGCCCTCTAAAAATCCTAGAGGAACCTGAAACATTAGTAAGGTAATAGTATGCTGTAGCAAATCATCTACGATCACCATGTCGGATGGTGATATACTATCATACCATGATCGCATACCAGCTACCACCACAAATGTTGGGGTATGATCAATACGGCTAACTGTCGAAGAAGACATCTGTACGAGCCGTGTCATAAGACCATCCAGGGATCAATGCTGAATATCTTTGGACATACATACATATGCATAACAATAACATGCATGATACAATAGATGGCAATATGATATAGGGAATGGAAAACTGTGCATACATTCCTAAGTATATCATCATCTAATACATCTTTGTATAGCTAAAATACAAGGAAATGGGGCGAAGCTACCCAACATCTAACAGAGGCCTATCAAAAGATATAGCGAGAATGGGGCGAAGCTACCCAGCAGCTAACAAAGGCCTATCAAAAGAAATACATTAGAAAAAGTCAATGGTGTCGATGTCCACATCATCAATGATGTCCACCTGATGTAACTCCTCCTGAGTCACTAGATCTCTATCTACAAGGATGTTAGGTCTATACAAAGGAGGATCTACACCGGCAAAACCATATGGGTCATCTGAGGGACCAGCGCCAGAGTTGGAAGGATCAAAAGTATCTACCTCTGCAGGATCTCTACCCAAATGTCGAATGAAAAGATGTGACCGGTCCAACTGCCGCGTCAATCTGTCAATCTGTGTCACATTAGTCGGATCTTTGACACAGAATAGCCAATCCATCATCATCACAGATCCTGGAACCATATCCCCCCTAAATTGTGTGGCGCGGGTCTGAGCTCCAATCATACGAGGGATCCACTAATGTTGGAACATCTCCTGAGAACAGGGGCCCTTTGATAATATAAAGCCGTCAATCCCCATTAATGGGATGTCAATAATGGGTGACTGTGTAACAGGCTAATAACGCCTAGCAGGAGGCAAGATCGGTATACGAATCTCTCATGTAGTGCTCCTGATAGCACGCTCTCCTAAATATAGTTCCCATCCTCCATCTGTGAAGAGAGGAATCCTGCGGGTGAAAATGACGTACTCTACTCCAGTTGGGTACCCATCCTCAAAGCCAACTCCCAAATGCTCTCTAGAGTAGGGAATCCATGTAATGACATCGGCTGTCAACAACTCCAACTATAGGCGACAATGAGTGAAACCCTCAGCAACAGGGACCTCCGCCAGTATGGAATGATGCCATCTTCGTCCTCGTGGATAGGTATCTAAACCTAACACACTCACAGGACGGAAACAAGGAAGCCTCTCATAGGCCCAAAACTGCCAACACAAAGGCAAACATCTACTGTCAGTCAACACTCTTAACCCATACATGGGAAAAGACAAGAGAAACACTCACCAGCAGAAATGGGTAGAATCCTAACCACGCCTCGGCCAAGCCTTGCGATCGCATGCACATTCCCCGAGGAAGTAGGCAAAGGTGTAGGAACCCCAATCATACTCTCCTATACGGTCCATGTTTTGAGTGGCTGATCAAAGCGAAGGACACCGTAGAGGAATTATCTCCATGGGCGACCCTTAATGATCATCAGAACAATCGGCAAGAATGTGATCCCCGACTCTCTCACATCATCGGGTATGGGCTCACTCAATGACCTCGCTTTCAAGCATCTACACTCAAAGGACTGTGACGAATGGTCTCGCCTTTGAGCGCCTCATGAGAACTCCCAACAAGGATCCGATTTGAGTAGGGGTGATATCCGTGCAAGGCACAACCTCCCTCCAAACTCCATACTTGTGATAAACCGCCAATCCATCGTCATCATCACCTCGCAGATTCAAAGAAATGGAGGATCGAGTCTGGTGGAACCACCTTCGCACAATGCCCCGAGGTAACCCTGGGGGCAATGACGGGTAGAATGGAGAAGAACCTCCGAATCCTCGGCCATGGACGATCGCTTCTATAGTCATCATGCAAGGCCCGATACATAGAGTGGATGTTAAACCAGTTCGAGGAGAAATTTGTGAAGCCGAGAACCTACATCAAATGCAGATCAACATCAGACTCCTTGACTCCTCATCAATAGGAAATAAGGAATATTAAAGATCTAACTTCATGCATCGTTTCATGCGGTATATACCAAGGATGCCTACTCAAGTCACCTAAAAGATCTGGGTTCGCCACTTGAATACCTGGCAATTCCCTACGGGGAACACGCACAGCAGGAGCAGGAACCTCGAATGGTACATCCTCCTCCTTGTCCTCGACATTTGGCACCTCAACCCGAATAGACGCATACCACCGCCTCCGCTAAACGACGAGGTTTGTCTCACGTAATCGCTACCGAGGCTCTTCAAAAGCCCTCCTCCATTACACCAAAAGTGGTCTCATGAGGCGCTTCTACCGATCTAGATCCATAATATCCGGATAGCATGTCTCCAAATCACCTCAGAAAGGGTGTGGTAATTTCGTACCTGGAGTCTTTTTCAAAATGCATTCTATGATTACATGAATACATGCATTGTTTTAACATACATCTACAGTAGAGTTAAAAATACATAATTACTTAATGCCTACATTTTGGGAAAATTTTTCCATAGCCCCCTTTGTAAATGGGACTATACACATGCACATAGGCATGACTAGGTGGCCATTCAGTAGCACACCTGTACACAGTCATATACATCTTGTATGCATTCATCACATCACAGTAAAAATTTGTAAGTGTAGTCTAATTACCAGGATTATTTTACTATTCTACCTTTACTCATTTGTCCTCAGATAGGATAAGAAATGACAGTAAAAGGTGAAAATTTGACTGCTTCAAAAGTCAAATTTTTTTCACATCATTATGTTCATCATGGTTTAATACTAACATTTACTATGTTGAATATTTTTTATCAAGTCATATCAGCATACATATTCACTACTATATGTCTAAATGCATTTCACGCGATAAGTCATTTTCCAACTTACGTAAATTGGAAAAAATACATGTATGTGTTATCGTGGGCGTTGAAGAATGCTTGTACGGTGGATGTAATATACGTAAAGTTGCCTAACTCAGCAGATCTGAAGAAGATCTCTCGGAATTCCTTCGCTGCACAACTTGAAAATGACTTATGAAAGCGACCAGGTATACACAGGCACGGATGGCCGCAAGTTAACCTGCGGCTCCTGCAGGTACACCTGTGGCACCCCTACACGGGTCTCAAACCTCCGGCTCGCTCCAGTTAGAGTTTTAAAGGAGGTTTGACCAGCTGAAAAGGCCAAATCAGGAATAAAAATGCTATACGATGGAGCGGAACAGCCTAAAATCCTGGTTTCTTGTCGGTCAGAGTTAAACTCCCGTCGTCTCAATGATATTCGCCTGGATGCAGGGTATACTATACCAATGAGCTCAGCTTTCATAAACCATGCTCGGCAATACCCCACAAAGGTCCGATGCCATCATTTGCAGGGTTACACCTCTAAACAATCCCCGACGGGGGTTACAACGCGAAACCAAAAAATATAAAACCTCCCCAGCGGGGGTTACAATGTCGAAGTTATCAAACATCTACGCCTCCCCAGCGGGGGTCACAACGCACATCCTTCAAACATCTACGTCTCCCCGGCAAGGGTTACAATGCAATGCAACCATTGAAGCACACATCAATGAAGGTCAAGCAGCCTTGACAATGCACCCATTAGGGATTCATCCGGTGATACACACATCAATGAAGATCAGGCAACCCTGATAACAATAAACTGTTGGCAGTAACTTCGATAGTATGAGGGAACATGTTATACACATCCTCAAAACAGACAGCTTTATTCCCATAGATCTCTTCCACACAAGAGGTACCTCTATGGAGTATAAACCACTGTCTCGGATTCAAGACTTTGGTGGTAGTCCCAACGTCAACATCCTTGAAGACTTGGATCGTATGTCTAAGCCATCACTGATTGTCATCCCCACAAGATTACATGGCAATCATGCATCATGCATTTGTATCATGTTGTTGCATATAGCAACATGTTTATCTTACTTGCATTTCAAGTGTCTAAGATTCTTTATCCTATCCATGCCTTGTATTGCATGAATATGATAAAGAGGGGCATCTGTAGACACTCGAAATTTTTCACTCCTATTCCTAACATTGCAGGAGGGTAGATTTGTCTTTTAGAGATAACCCTGAAAGATAACTTACATCCATGCCGGATACTACTAGAAGTTCAGTTCCAACCCGGAACACAAACTGGGAATATCATCTCAACCCGGAACACACACTGGGAGTGTCATTTCCAATCTCAGAGATAACCTCGAGATATGCAGATCAAAAGACCGATAACAACACCCGGAGAGGACAGTTCTATCTCGGCGATAACACCGCGACGTTCAGTTTCAATCCCAAAGACAACACTGGGAGTAGCATCCCCATCCTTGATGATAGCCCCAAGGGATGTCATTGCAGTTCCAACGATAACCCCGAAAATGCTTGTTTCAAACACATGCGATCAGCTTCAGGCTCAGACATCCTGTCGAGGCACATACACCTCAGTCCCGAGACTAACAAACGGGTAGACAAGAATACCCACAGATGACAGTAAGGCATACAAACAAGCAGTCCAATCTCAGATGTAACCCTGAGCAACGTCTGCTTTCTGCTTAAATCGACGATAACACCGGTGAGGAGTCAACACATCATCTTACTATCTCAATAAGATGATATCGCAACATACCAACAAGTGGTCCAATCTCAGCTGTAATCCTGAGCAACGTCTACTTTCAACTCAAACTGGCGATAACCCCGACAAGGAGTCACACATCATCTTGTTCATTCAAATGGTACATCATCTCAACACTTCATATATACATACAACAATGTCCCACAAGAGCCGAGGATTAACAATCCCAAGTGACTATTACGGGTGGCAGTACTTTGGATAGAATTTGAAGCTTGAAGACCATGGGTATAGACCCCTCTTCCTGACTTCGTACAACCTCTAATCCATGTCATTACGTAACTCTTGACATAAACAATCCAAAGAAGTATAGATATACTTTGTTCGAATGCTCGAATTGATGTTCTACAAATTCGAGCGGACATTATAGTGCATGAGTGCATGTATTACGAGACGACGGGACCATGGGCTCGGATTCCACCAAACAGTATGATAATAATCAACGCCGCAGTGTACCTCGCAGCCTATCGGGCCTATATATACAAGGTTGAGGTCAACCGTTTGAGAAGGGAGAGAGAAGGAAAAAGGCGAGCAATCCCTGTCCATTTTACTCTACATACACATCTTTTAAGTGTTTCCTCTTCTTTAAACACTAGTTAGCTCACATATAGCTACTTTTTATTCAGCAGGAGCTGAGTGTTTATCCATTTCAAGTCTAAGAAGTCTACTTTGGCAGCCCACTGTAAGCCTTCTTACATTATATAAAGCCTCTTTTCATATATCACACAATCGTTGTATACATTGATAGTGGCAAGTGAGTGTGTTTCGCCCGGACTTTGGTTCGTGGTTTTCATTTCGTCAGATATATATACTAATATATGTATATATTTCATATATATGGACTAACATTATCGAAGTTTGCCTCGATTGAGCCTGCACTTTGTTTGGAGCGTTTATCTCGCTATATATATATATACTTATTTATATAAATCGTGGTCGCATCATTCGATGAGCCCGGATTTTACATCCAAGCGTTTAATTGCTTTTTGTATATATATTTATATATATAATTGTTTATCGTATATATCGATGAGCCCGGATTTTACATCTGCATGCATTTACTAGCTTTTATATATATATATATATATATATATATATATAATTGTCTTTTCGGACATATCCGATGAGCTCTCGGATTTACATCCGTGCATTTACTACTTATATATATATATATATATATATATATTACATTTCTCTGCTTGGAGTTTACTTCGTGGCGCTTGATCGCTTTTACAACTTTATTTATATTTCATTCCCACTTGAGTTTTCTACGTGGCGGTTGATCATGTTATATATATATATATATATATATATATATATATATATATATATATATATATATATATATATATTTACCGCTTTTATATATTTACATTTCCGATCCCCATGGAGTTGTTTCGTGGTGGTTGATCCATCAGTATATATATATTTACAAACTTTTATATATATAATCGCTACTACTTTCCATACAAATTGTAGTATCATGTGAGCCTAGGAATCATGTGATCATGTGTTCAATCTCATCGAACCTAGATTCGTTCCCATGATGGACATTTTTAGTCAGTAAGTGGCTTGTACATTATTTTACAAAGGTTCGAAGTTTCTTGGATGGTCATCATGCATATAAGGAGTTCAACATTGTTGTATATTATTTTCGAGGATGCTTCGCATCTCAAAAATAAAAGCAAACAAGCCGAACAATTCCTATTGAGCACAGGGTTTGAAAAACCTCTTTCACAAAATGTCATTGCTATATTGTGGTTAAAACTGAATTTTCTAATAAAATTCAAATCCTTATATATAGGTGCGAACGAGGCCTCGCACTACTTTCAAATAAATTGCACATTGATCCACACACACACACACACACATTCATATAATAATTTCTTTGAAGAGTGGTGGTCACCATGGTAACACGGATGTCGGGGGGTGCCTAGCACCTTCCCTCCGCATAATCAAGCCCCCAAACCCTTAATGAATCTCAATTTTACAGACCCGTTTAGTAGTGTCAAATCACTGGGTCAATGTGCTAACCTTTTCGGTTGCGTTGGTGCAACCAGTTAAATACACCAACTGGCGACTCTTAAAGTCAATCGTCGACATTATACATGTCGGACCTTTTTCATTTGTTTTTTTAAACAAATCTCACATTAACATGAGAACACCAAAGAACAAGTAGCGAAAAGGGACACTAAAAATCCCGATGTCGACAATGCTGTTGTAGACGAACAAAACTAAATTAAATGTCTTCCAATGTCTGGCTTGTTTTTTCATTTTGGCCATCAGTTCGTAAATGGTATAACACGCTCATTCACAACTGCATCCCCATGTGTTCTTATAACTTTTTTGGATATTCGATGTTAATCATGGATCTTTGTCATACACGATTGATACTGTTACATTGTTCCTTGAAATAATTTCTTAGACATATAACTTCGCTCACTGATCGTTAGGAAATATACTAACTTTGACATACCGTGAAATCTATCACCATATCTTGCCACCAAAAGTATTGTCGAAGGCGCAATATATTTTCGTGCTCCCTAGTTGATTCAACAAATAAATTTTATGCATAACTTCATCTTCAATTCCTAATACTAGCGAAACCTAGTTTCTTCCTTTAACTTTTAACTATCCTTCGGTATCGATCTTGAATTTGACTCCTTCATCTTGGAGCTACTATTCCTTTACTCTATCCAACAAAGTGGTACGATTTCCATCTGAACAACTTCTCCTCTGATGTTTTTTGGATATCATACCTCCTACCACAACTTAACCATTTCTATTATGAACCCATCTTGCACAGTTAACAAAAATAACTACTACCTTTTACTTAAGACGCTTTAAGAACCACATTCGCTTAGGATTTTGCGGCAAATATAATCCTTGATCAATTTTAACTATCACTTGTGATGCATGTTTAAATATCTCTGTGAGAGGATATACTTTAGAGACTTATGGTCTGTTTATATCTCACACTACTTCCCAAAATTAACACCTCTAAATCCCCAAGGCCACTACTACCTCTAACTCTGGATCGTGAGTTAGATGCGCTTTCTCATAAAAAAAATTTAACTGACGCGATGCGTATGAAATGACCATGTCATCCTGCCTAAACACACAGCCTAGTACAATGTACGATGTGTCGCTATACAACACAAAATTTCCTTTATTATCTGGTAAAGACAACACAGATGTCGTACTTAACTTTTTCTTCAATTCTTAAAAATTTGCTTCATAATTTCTCGCCCATATAAATTCCAATGATTTCCTCGTCAAGTTAGCTAATGAAGTGGCTATCTTGAACTTTGTGTATCCCACACACTATTTTCTTAACAACTTCTTGACTTACAACATCGATAGATAACTCTACCATACAGGCGACCTATAACTAGAAAAATGACATACTACCTTTGACTTCCTCGGAGTCATAAGGTTTACACATTTTCTTTGACAATCCCTTATCACCACATGGTTTAACAACCTCAGAGTTTCACAAATCAAATTAGAAATAAATCCATTGCCATCACGTGGCCTTTAATACCAATATAGTAATTCTACACATCAACTTAAAAGGAATCACTATTCACACTTTCTATATTTAGGAATAATCTAACTCTTCCCGGCTAATCTAATTTCTAAGAAAATTCATCGTGCATAAATTAACAAGTGGCACTTAAATTAAATAACACGCAGCCGTATAGTTAACTGATCGGAACCATACCTTGCATTATGTCCTGCATCGTTATGTTTGATGATTGTTTAGTTGGTCGACTTGGTGGAGCTAATTCTATAATAACCAGCTTGCCACAGCCCCCCTTGCTTCCACTTGTTTTTTCTACCGCTTTCTTTGGGCAACCTCGAGCCAAGTGCTCCTTCGATCCACACGTGAAATAGGCTCCCTTCCTCGGTCTTGAACATTTTGGTGCAATGTGGCCCTTCAAGCCACAATTAAAGCACACCCTCTTTCCCTTCAAACAAACACCTCCACCTTCTTCTTTTCATTCCCTTACTGATTTTCAGTGTTAATACTATTGTTCCACTTTCTTTTCTGAATGTTACCGGTATGACTATCACCCACCTTATCATCTTCACTCTTCTTTCCCCTCTACTCATGATTATATGTCGTCAGATTACCTTCCCCCTGCCTACAAAATCGCTCTCTCCAACCCCCGTTGTAAATGAATTTGGTTGGAACATCGAGATTTGATTATATAGCCAAGAATTTAGTTGATTTCATGAAAGTGCTCCCACCAAAGAAATTCACCAATTATGACATCGGATTTCAAGGCTGCCTTCACTATTGTATGATATTCCTTGGGGGTATGTTGAAGCTGTTGTCTTCTTCTATGCGGCATCTTACTATTTAAAATTTGCACTATTAGATAATCATTCATTCATGAATCAAACCATTTAAGCTTATCTCAACTACTTTTAGATAACACATAATATATCTTAATAAAATGGTATTTTTATTAATTTATTACTCTAAACATAACAAAATAACCTCACCGCTATTTATATCATTTATCCTATAATAATAAAATTCCAAGATTACTTTATCATATCCCACTATTTATCTCAAAAGTCGATTTACATCTTATTAATTTTCATCATGATTTATATATCATCTTAATTTTTTTCTCTCTAATCTACAAGAATATTTCACGTTCAGACAAGTTCATCAAGGCTCTTGCTTCCATGATATGAATCATCGTCCCACAATCCATCAGATACCAAAGATAACCTCAACTCTACACAGAAAGTGGAAGATGTAATTCTAAGTTCCATCATTCGGCACTCTTTCGACTTGTCTTCAACACGATATATGCATTTGGAAGCCTTCACCCACGCCTTCGCCTTCTCCGCTTTGCTAACTCCTTTCCCAAGTCATTCATGCTAATCTCGCTAATAACTATCCTCTTTAATACTCTAACCGAGATAATACCGCTTCTACACCTCCCAAAAATGCGGCAGAAGGTCTTGAATCATAACATTCTCTCAGACTAGCATTGGCTTCGTTCTCTATAACTCGACCTTAACTTATAACTCTTTGTTATGATCATACACTTATTGATCACTTCATCTCTGATAAAATTAAGAAATTATCACTCAGGATCCTCCTCGTCTTTCTCATCGTTTATCTTTACCTCTTCAAATTCATCCCCACGATCAAACTCATGCTCATGCTCAAGTCCTACAACTGACATAATGGCATAGCTTCCCCGATACTATCTATTCCCAGACTGTATGAATGTCACATGGCTCCTACTCCCTACTCCCTCCTACATCAGTCATCACAACAACAAAGTTTTAAAGTTTTATTTACTACTCATACCACTCATTACGCATAATACACGCAAACACATAGGTTTGTTATCACATAAACACATAAAGCCTTTTATCATTTTATCTTCAATGAATTTCCCTCAATTCATTCCTTAGAACTCGATGAGAGTTTATCACCTCTATATTTTTGATCTCCTAGAAGGTTATAGCCTAAGGTTTCCCCACCTAAGGTTTATAACCTAAAGCTTTGATACCAATTTGTGACACCCCCAAATTCGGGTACTTCAATCCCACAGATTTGGTGTTCACTGTCCAATTAAATCATAACTAACTACCCATAAACAAGGATATAATTAAACTCATAAGTTTAAAGAATAAATCTCCCATTATAGGGTTACATAGTCTCAAATAAATCCCAGGTCAACTAACCTTTATTATTACTATCATCAGCAGAATATTAAAACATAATCATAACTAAATCTATTACATAAGCTTCATAAATAAAAGGTAAATTAAACGTCGTCTAATCAAGCACTTAGCCCTTGCCCTTGCTTGTAGAAAGATCTTCAAACTTTTTAACTTTATTTGCTTTGTTTTGTGCAAGAGTGAGTAAACAATTGCCCACAAGAAGGATAGTATACAATAACATTTTTATGAATGACAATTAACTGAGCTTTCAATGGTAAAGTATTTTTACCAGAAACAATAAGTTCTAGTTTGAATACTGTGAGTTCAAGGAGTAACAAACTTTAAAATCAAATAACAAATATCAATATCAAAGGAATACACTGAGGGTCACAAGTCCACGAACTATGCTATAGGGTGTCAAGTATTTCTACTTTAACCTTTAACGGTCTAAAAGACTATAATCATCATCTATGTCATAGGTTAACAAGCGTTACTATTGTAAGCTTTAACTATCTAAACAACTATATAGACCATCAGGTCTCTTACTCTAGGTGATCATTCCCTTTGTTAGAAGACCCCAAATTATACGTAAATGAAAGTATCCAATTTCATATAATTATTATTCTATTTAATAAATGGTTTAATTGATAAAAGGTTAAAGTTAAGGGTGATATTTAAAAATTTTGCAAAGTAAGCAAGTTAATATAAAATATTAGTTGTGTTGGGGAATATTCGTTTGGTCGGGGAACATTTTTTTTGTCAGGGGATATTTGTACGACGACACCATCATTGGTGGACCCCATAACAGAATAAATGTCGGAGTTAGAAAATGACAAAAATAACTTTTTATAAAAATAACGGTGAAAGTTTCACCGTTAAACTATTGAAATACCCGGTGGTAAAAATACAGTAATACGCATGGTTGCATAGTAGCACACGGTATTGATTATTGATGGTTACGTAAGAAGCCACCCAGTTTACTCAATTATTGCTATAGTAATTGCTGCATAGTATCTCACGTTATTTGATTCAATTATTGTCACAATATCATTTGCATAATATTTTATATTATTAAACCAATAATTGAGACGACAAAGTTATTTATATTATTATTTGCAATATTGACGATGTCTAGAAAGTTTTGTCGAGGAAAGGGGTTTAGTCACCTAATCATGCGCTAATAGAGAGAAATCCTTATCTGAAAGCCCCCTCTTTCTTGGGAATGATCCGTTGTTAAATATTATGTGTTATAATATTAATAATGAATAATTGTTAATAGATTAAAAATGTGTTATTAAAGATAAATACTTTGTGGTAAATATTTATTCAATTTTTGATATAAATATAGGATTTGTTATGATAGGCGTTTATTGTAAGTTTGACTTAGTATTCCATGGAAGATTTACTAATTTTATGGACCATCGATGGTGGTTTCAATAGATAACCAATATGGACCATTGATGGTGGTTTTAATGGTTAATCAATTTGGACCATTGATGGTGGTTGTAATAGTAAATCAATCTGGACCATTGATGGTGGTTTTAATAGTAAATCAATCTGAACCGCTTGCGGTGGTGGTTTTAAATAGTAAATCAACTGACCGCTTGGTGGTGGTTTTAAAAGTAAATCAATCTCTGACCGCTTGTGGTGGTTTTAAAAGTAAATCAACTGACCTTCTTGTGGTGTTTTTTAAAAGTAAATCAATCTGGACCGCTTCATTGTGGTTTTAATAGTAATCAATATGGACCGTCCGCTCTAATAGTAAATCAATATGGACCGCTCTCGAATCAATTACTATTTAGTCCATTCTCCTATAAATAAGCTTAATTCTTATTTCATTCTCACCAATTCACCGAGATTCACAAGAGACACTATAGAGAGAGAAACTATAAAGAGCAAGAAGAAAAGTATTCTCGCTACTTCACTATTAAAAGATCCAAATTTTCTACTAAGGTAAGGGTATTATTTCTTTCAGATTCATAAGGAATACTATTTTTCAGATTCATCCTTTAATATGTTGGGATAACTCGCTCACGCGGATTACGCATCGCAGATGATGTGAAAATCCATTCATAGCTTTCGTATATTATTTTGTTTCATATTCTTAAATCTAAACTTGCTATGGTAAGTATTGCTTATATAATCCCTAAAATTAGTGGAATGTCCTCGAAGTTTTGCGCTTCATCCACTATGGTTTCATTGAAATATTGATCCGAACTTTCAGATTAAATATCAATATTTTTCACGGGTACTATTCACGTTACTATTCACCCAGATACTATTCACTCTAGTATTATTCACTCGGAGACTGCTTCGTGAAATGGCGATTTTTTACCATATTTTGAACACGTAGTCTCTCTCACCGATGTCGCATGAATCATAAAGCCTCTAAAAATAAGTACCCGCTACACGCATTGATGACCCGTTTTCGATTGTAAGGCGCCAAATTCTTTTTAAAGATCGATTCGTTCGGATATCATCGCTAAAGATTAAAACCGATGACATTCCAAAGATCGCCGTAACTCAAGACGAGCATTACGAATTCCTAGTCATATCTTTTGATCGACTAATGCTCCATTGCGCCTCATGGATATGATGAACCGAGTATTCAAGGAATATTTGGATCACATTGTGGTCGCCTTTATTGATGACATCCTTACTTACTCCAAAAGTCGTGAAGATCATAAGCAACACTTGAGGGTAATACTCCAAAAGCTTCGTGAAAACAAGTTATATTCCAAGTTGAAGAAATGCGAGTTCTATCTTGAGGAAGTAGCATTCCTTGGGCATGTAATATCAAATCATGGAATATCTGTTGACCCGGTAAAGATTGAAGAAATTTAAAGCTGGGAGCAACCTAAGTCAGTGACCGAAGTACGTAACTTTTCGGGCTTAGCTGGTTATTATCGGAGATTTGTGGAAGGATTTTCTTGAATTGCTACTCCATTAACTCAGCTAACTCAAAAAGATACAAAATTCGGTTGGAGCGAGGATTGTGAGAAGAGTTTTCAAGAACTCAAGAGGAGACTCATTTCAGCACCTGTTCTGACAATACCATCTGGTTCGGAGGTATTTTTCATCTACAACGATGCTTCAGGCAGAGGGTTAGGATGTGTTCTCATGCAAAATGGAAAAGTCATAGCCTATGTCTCTCGATAACTCAAAAAATATGAGAGGAATTATCCTATTCATGATCTAGAGTTTGGTAAATGTTGTTTTTTGCTCTTAAAATTTGGAGGCATTACTTGTATGGGGAGAAAGTGGAGATCTATACTGGATCATAAAAGCCTCAAATATTTCTTCACCCAAAATGAACTCAACACGCAGAATAACGCTGGCTCTGAAGCTATTGAAAGATTACAATCATACCATTCAATACCATCCTCGAAAAGTGAACGGGTAATCGACGCTATTGAAAGTAGAAGATCATATATGCGGAACGAAAAGCGATATTGTCAACATAAAGGCCCATTTTGCATGACTTGCAAAGGATGGAGATAGAGTTAAAGACTTAGGGACCCACGTGATGATGTCAAATATATGAGTAGAACCGACTTTTAATCGATAAAGTTAAAGTTGCTCAACTTACTGACTGGAGCTAACGCGATAAAGAAGAAAGTGCAAGAAGGTGCTATTTCGAAAGCAAGAATCGACGTAAGAAGGAATACTGAAGTCAAATCTAGATTTTTATTCCTAACGAATTCGATTTGAAGTATAAAATCATAATGGAGGCACATAACACACCGTTTGCAATCCATCTTGTGAGTACCAAAATGTATCGTGATTTTTGACATACATTTTGGTGGAGCAATATGAAGAGAGAGGAAGCAGATTTTATCTCAAGGTGTCTAACTTGTCAACGAGTCAAGGTAGAGCATCAAGTGACAAAAGTTCCATTGCAACCACTTGAAATTCCAGAATAGAAGTGGGAGCACATTACCATGGATTTCGTTTCTGATCTTCCCAAGGTTTCTCAAGGCATAGATGTGATTTGTGTCATTGTTGATAGATTGACCAAGTCTGCTCATTTATTACCTATACGAGAAACTTATTCACTTGAACGTCTTAGTCGTATGTACATAAAAGAGATTGTAAGACTGCATGGCATGCTAGTATCCATAGTTTTGGATCAAGACCAAAGATTCACTTCACAATTTTGGGTTAGTTTGCAAAAAGCTATGGGCACAAATTTACGATTTAGTTCGGCATATCATCCTCAAACAAACGGGCAGTCAGAGAGGACTATTTAAACTCTTGAAGATCTATTAAGACTATGTGTCCTTGACTTCAAAGGAAGTTGGGACAAGTTCTTGCCATTAGTGGAATTCTCCTACAACAACAGTTATCAAACAAGTATTGACATGGCTCCATTTGAGGCGTAGTATGGACGCACGTGTCGTTCTCCAGTATGCTAGGACGAGGTGGGTGAAGCAACGTTGTTGGGACCGGAGTTTGTACGTATGACTATAGGAAAGATTCAAATGATCTAACAACGTATAAAAACCTCACAAGATCGACAAAAGAGTTATGTTGATCTTCATCGAAAAGACGTGGAGTTCAATATTGGAGATCATGTGTTATTACGTGTTGCTCCATGGAAAGGAGTTACAAGATTTGGAAAGAGAGGAAAGCTCAATCCTCGATTCATTGGGCTATTCAAAATCCTTGATTGAGTAAGAACTGTGGCTTATAGACTGCAAAGCATAAATGCCCAAGTATGTCTCGTGTTCATAATGTTTTTCACATATCTATGTTACGTAAATATGTGGAAGACCTGAATCATATTATTGAATTAGAACTAGACGAGATAGCCGAAGATTTAATGTATGAGGAAGTACCTATCAAGATCTTGGATAAAATGGAACATATTCTACACTCAAAGGTTATACCTCAAGTCAAAGTTTTGTGGACAAACCACGATATTGAAGAAATGATATAGGAGTTAGAATCTAAAATAAAATCAAGGTATCCTCACCTCTTCGATATACCAGGTACATACACCAATTTTGAGGATGAAATTTCATAAGGAGAGAGGTTGTAAGACCCCGAATTATATGAAATGAAAGTATCCAATTTTCTTATAATTATTATTCTATTTAATAAATGGTTTAATTGATAAAAGGTTAAAATTAAGGGTGATATTTGAAAATTTTGCAAAGTAAGCAAGTTGATATAAAATATTCGTTTGTTTGGGAATATTCGTTGGTCTGGGAAATATTTTTTTCACATATGGAATATCCGTATTTACGACATCATCATCATCAAAGTGGACCCCATAACGGAATAACTGTTGAGTTAGAAAATGATGTAAATAACTTTTTATAAAAATAGCGAAAAGTATTACCGTTAAACCTGCTGAACTACCCGGTGGTAAAAATACAAAGAATATGTGTGGTTGATAAAGTAAAGTACACAGATTGATTATCGATACTTACGTAGAAGCCACTCGCTTTACTCAATTATGCTATGAATAATTCGTAATAAGATCTCAGTTATTTGCTTCAATTATTATCACAAGATTATCTTTCATAATATTTTATATTATTAAATCAATAATTGAGAGGATAAAGTTATTCATATTATTATTTGCAATATTGATATGTATAGAAAGTTCACGTAGAGAAAAGGGTTCGATCACCTAATTACGCCGCCTAATAGGAGAAATCCTTATCGAAAAGCCCCCTCTTTCCGGAATGATCTCGTTGTTAAATATTATGAGTTATAATATTAATAATGAATAATTTTAATAGATTAAAAATGTTTTATTAAAGATCAATGATTTGTGGTAAATATTTATTCAATTTTGATATAAATATAGGATTTGTTATGAGGCGTTTGTCAGAATTTGACTTAATATTCCATGGGAAGATTTACTAATTTTATGGACCGTCGATGGTGGTTTTAATAAATAACCAATCTGGACCATTGATGGTGGTTTTAATAGTTCATCAATCTGGACCATTAATGGTGGTTTTAATAGTAAATCGATCTGGACCGTCGGTGGTGGTTTTAATAGTAAATCAATCTGACCGCTTGTCGGTGGTAGTTTTAAAAGTAAATCAATCTAGATCAGATTAATGGTGTTTTAAAAAGTAAATCAATCAAATGTAAGACCCCAACTTTTATGAATAAAAAATAAATTTTCTATAAATATCATTTTGAATATTATGGAATGAATTTGATATAATATTATAGTTGTGGGTAATATTTAGAAATTTTGAAAGTACACAAGTTGTTTATAATATTCGATTGGGTCTGGGAATATTTGTTTTAACAGTGGAATATTCATACGATGGCACAATCATGGTGGACCTCATTAACTAAATTATTCATTGGATCGAGAACACGCATAAAAAACATTTTATTAAAAATAACTCGCAAAAATTTTATCGTTAATATCGTTGAACTACTCGGTAGTAAAAGTACAAGAATACTGTGGTGGTGCATAGTAAAGACACAAAGATTGAATATCGATGCTTACGCTGAGAAGTCACCAGCTTTTGTTCAATTATTGTTACAATAATTATTGATAAGATCTCACGTTATTTGATACAATTATTAATCGATATTTTATATATTATTAAATCAATAATTGAAATGACAGAGTTATTAATATTATTATTTGCAATATTAACGATGTTCTGTAAGTTCTTCCAATGAGAGGTTTGGTCACCTAATCATGCGCCAATCAGGAGAAATCCTTATCGAAAGCCCCATCTTTCCCGGGAACTAATTCGGTCGATTAATATTGTGAATTATAATAATGATGATAAATGTTGTTAAAATATCGGGGAATATTGTATATGATAATTCGTTGTACATCACCCAAATAGGTGTATAATAGTAATATATTATGTTATATTATTATATAATGGGTGATGATTCTCTTGTATATGGGTAACAATATTATGTTATTAATATTATATTATTATTCATTTATTAGTCATTATATGCATTGGTCACGTGATTCGATCATGTAGAAAATGGAGTTTGCCTAGGGTGGGGGAATGTGTTGTCACCGTGGGTGGAAAGTTTTCAAATAAGCATGGTTTTATAAATATAATTATATATATTATATTTTTTGATTTATCTTGTTAGAGAGATTCAATCGCTAAATATGCGTATTAAGTCCGTGGACTTTGTATGTCGAGTCCGTGAAAATCTTACATGCCTTTCCATTCTCGCTATAAATAAGCTCATTCCTTCTTTATTTCTTACTTAATTCACCGAAACTCTCAGAGAGAAAATTATAGAGAGAAAGAAGAAGAGAAGTCCCATACCTCTCTTTTCTTATATCCAGCTTTTCTTAAGGTAAGGTATTATTTCTTTTCAGATTCACGTAAGAGAACTTCGTTATTCCATTCTATATTATTCTCATTGAATAACTCAGATACGCCAGCTACCCTATACTTGGTGATATTCTTCTATTATTCCATTCGTTATTATTCTCGCTGGAAACTCGTTCGCTGCGTTTATATGCTTTAATTCGGTTCCATCTTTATTATTCTCGCTGAATATCCTATCTCGCTTGCTTTTTACCGGACTCGTTCCGCTCTTTTTATTATTCTGTTGAATATCCCCGCAAGGCTTTTACGCCGAATTCGTTCCGCCTTTTATTATTCTCGTTGAATAACTCGTCCATGGCGAAGTCACATGCATGGTGATTTCTTTTGTTATTCCATTCTTTATTATACTCGGTTGATAAAAGTTTTGACTTCTATACTCCATGAAATTATTGAATATCCTTGATATTCAAGCGCTTCATTCAAAGATCTTTTCATGGAAATATTCTTTCCGAGCATTCTTGAATTTTACTTTACAAAGAAGTTTCATGTTTACAATTTAGATGTTATTAGTTCCCTAATAAATTAATTCTTGAACTTGTTTTATCAATTTTATATCATTGTCATCATCCTCATATTTATATTTTGTTGAAAGTTATCTCGTATTCAGAGTGCATAGATCGATTTGGTATGATTATGACCTGTGGATTATTCGATGTAATCATGACCGTAATGTTACAAATGATGTGGTAAAAGTGCTCATTGGTCCGTGAGTGCATTGATGGATGTTGTTGTCATGATCACGACTATCGATGAATACACTAATATCCTCGCCCTGTGAGTGCATGGATAATTTGTGGTTGTGATACTAATGAATATCCTCGCAGAGAGTGCAGGATGATGTGGATTATTTTTTAAGTCGAGTCCCGTAGATAAAAGTGATGAAAACCTTTAAATCATAAAAGATAGTAGATTTTATTCTCTACTTGTTCGCCATGCTTAAACTTGATGTCTATTGTATTTTATCGCTTTAATATTGTCAAGGCTAATGATAATTTATTCGCATTATCTTAGTCATAATATTTCATCGGGCTAGTTGAGCTCACCCTTTCTTTCACCGCTCTTCGTGAAATGAGAACGTAGCTTGTGACTAGTCGTGAAACGGAGTGACTGGCCCGATGATAGATTAGTAGTCCTCACTATTCGTTAAATAGTGTGACAATAAATGTAATGAGGAATTATTCGAGAGTGGATATTGTCTAGAAGACAATATTTGTATTAAAACTCACCGCTATCTTGTTGTATATTAAAGATTGTATTTGTATTATGTACCATGTATTTGGCTTACTCGTAATTAGGTGATGTATACCTATTTTGGGCGCCAAGGGTTGGCA
Source organism: Panax quinquefolius (assembly GCA_020205615.1). NCBI lineage: Eukaryota > Viridiplantae > Streptophyta > Magnoliopsida > Apiales > Araliaceae > Panax > Panax quinquefolius. The sequence continues at coordinate 84,295,558 of CM035156.1, read as the reverse complement.
TCAAAGCTTAGGGATACGATCCTCAAGCTAAGATGTGAGACCCGAATCAGAGAGGAGAGACGGGAATTCCTTCGCTTAGTATGACCTACCCAAGTTTATTTGCTATTTAATTGGTCCTGTCAGAGTATAGGGATATATGTGATATGTTAATTAACCCTTGTTTTGTGGCAAGATTTGAAAATGGCATCCGAGAATGTTGAGAACATCAATGTATCATAGAGACCACTGAGTTTCCATGCATCAATAACCAGACAATGTGCATCGTGAAGTCGACAATCCTCATACAAACAATAACACCGACTAAATGATGAACGATGGAATGTTCCGAGGCTTCATGCAATTCATGCAACATCAAAGTAGAGCAGCCTCATGTCCAAAATGCAGTGGAAACATTGGCAACTCCTGACCGGCCACCGCAAAATAGTTCAAGGAGCGGGACCACTGGAGTTTTTGGAGAGCCAAACCACTTAAGGCGTAAGACGTGGATAAAGCAGATCAGAAGATATTTGATTTCTCGGGATGCTCCGAGGAGAAAAGGTTCCTTTGCCACCTTTATGTCAGGCAGGCAGAGGCAGACATCGGGTGGGAATCAGAAAGCGTGACTCAACCTCCGCCGCACTAAAGATGACTTGGGAGAAGTTCCAAGAATTATTCAACGACAAGTACTTTCCGAAAGTATTCATCACATGAAAGAGGTAGAAGTTCATTATGTCGAGCAAAACAACACGACCATGTCGCAAAGACGAATCCATGTTTGCCGAGTTGTCTGGGCTTATATTCCATTTGGTTGATAATGAGGAGAGAATGACGCGAATGTTTCTAAGAGGTTTCAAACCCAAGATACATCAATATCTAATCTCTCATAAACTGTGTTTGTATTCAGATGTTGTTAATAGGGCTCAGTTATTGGAGCGCGATAATGAGTCAACCCAACCAAAAGAGAGCAGCCATCAAAATGATAATTCCAATGATAACAGTCATCGAAGCGGTGACAATAAGCATGGAGGGAATCAACATGCCAGAAATGGTAACCACTTCGGTGGAAATCATGGCCAAAACAATAAGAATGGACATTTCAAGAAGAGGAGATTCGAAAATGATGGAAAGACGTCAACACCATCACCCGTGGTTAAGGAAGGGGAATGACCACCTATCATATGCTTCAAATGCGGAGGGGAAGGACACATTAGTCCAAACTGCGTGATGCCGTCCAAAGCATGTTATAATTGTGGAAGAGAAAGTCACCTAGCCCAATTTTGTCATTCACCGAAGACAAGTTCAGCTAGGATGGAGGCACCAAAGGACATCCCAGAAAAGTTAAAGCCAGTAGTGCAAGGGAGAGCGTTTGTCGTGACCTCCCAGAAAGCAAGGAACCCGAATGAGGTCATCACGAGTAAGCTTATCATAAACTCTAGCGAAGTATATACCTTATTTGATACCAGTTCTACCCATTCTTTATTTCTCCTATTAAGCGCCAACGCTTAAATTTGACTCTGAGAAATTAGACTTTCGACTTATCCGGTTGAAACTCCGCCGAGAGAAACCTTCATTACATCCAATCGCTTATAAGTCTTGTTTGGTTTAAATCGGCACCTCACATTATTCGTCGATCTTATTTCATTGAAAATACTCAGATTTGATGTAATTCTAGCGATTGATTGGTTAACCACTCATCATGCAAAATTGATTATTTTCCTAAGGTCATAGCTTTCATATTCCTAACCAACCTATTATGCTAATTCAAGCAACCAAACCATTAAAATCAATCACTTTCATCTCGCCATAAAGTTATTCGCTTATTGAAAAATGGATGTCAAGCTTTCTTAGCTCATGTCACTGGATCTAAACAAAAATACGTCGAGGTTTTGAATGATATTTCTATTGTTAATGAATTTCCTAACGATTCCTCAAGAACTTCCCTGCCTACCCTCAGAACGTGAAATTGAATTTTGTATCGACCTTTGAACCCAGACAAAACCCATTTGCAAAGCCCCATATCAAATGGCTCCTATGAACTTCAAGAGTTAAAGACCCAACTACAGGAATTGTTGACATATCGCTTTATTCGCCCCCAAGACTTCTCCTCGGGGTGCTTCGCTTCATTCAGTAAAGAAGAAAGATGGGAGTACATTTTGTATTGATTATCTCGGAGTTGAATCACGCCACCATCAAAAATAGGTACCCATTGCCACGTATTGATGACTGCGTTTGACAACTTGTAAGGCGCCAAATTTTTTTCAAAGATCGATCTTCGTCCCTGATATCACCAATCAAGATTAAAACCGATGACATTCCAAAGACGGCCGTAACTCCTGCAGACGGCATTATGAATTCCTAGTCATGTTTTTTTCGATTGACTAATGCTCCCATTGATTTCATGGATATGATGAACCGAGTATTCAAGGAATATTTGGATCACTTTGTGGTCGCTTTTATTGATGACATCCTTATTTATTCCAAAAGCCGTGAAGATCATGAGCAACACTTCAAGGGCCGATACTCCAAAAGCTTCGTGAATATAAGTTTTATGCCAAGTTGAAGAAATGCCAGTTCGCTTGAGGAAGTAGCATTCCTTGGGCACGAGTATCAAGTCATGGAATATCCGCCGACCCAAAGAAAGATCAAGCTATTCAAAGTCGGGAGCAACCTAAATCAAGGACTAAAAGCACGAGCTTTCACCGCATTACCGGGTTATTATCTGAGATTCAGAGAAGGGTTTTCTCGAATCGCTACTCCCTTAATTCAAATTGACTCGTAAAAGATACAAAATTCGGCTTGAGTGAGGAATACGAGAAGAGTTTTCAAGAACTCAAGAGGAGGCTCATTTCAAAGACTAGCCTCGATAATACCATTTGCCTTGGAGGAATTTGTCATCTACAAGATGATGCTTCGTGAAAAGGGTTAGATGTATTCTCATGCAACATCTGGAAGTCATAGCTTATGCCTCGACAACTCAAAGAATATGGAGGAATTATCTTACTCACGATCTGTAGTCAGTAACATTGCCTTCAGACTTAAAATTGGAGGCATTACAGATGAGGAGAAAGTGGAGATCTTACTGATCATAAAAGCCTCAAATATTTCTTCACTCAAAAGGAACTCAACATGCGATAGGACGCCGGGGTTTGAACTATTGAAAGATTATGATCATTCCATCCAATACCATCTTCGAAAAGCTTAACGCGGTAATCGTATACATCGTAGTAAGATCATACGCGGCACGAAAAGCGATATTATCAACGCAAAGGCCCATTTTGTATGACTTGCAAAGGATGGAGATAGAGATAAAGACTCCAGTGGTCCCACGTGATGATGGTTAATATACGTAGTAGAACCGATTTTAATCGATAAAGTTAAAGTCGCCAAATTACGCACCTGAGTCGACAAGATGAGGAAGAAAGTGCAAGAAGGTGCTATACCAAGCAAGAATCGATGAAGAAGGAATACTCGAAGTCAACTCCGCATTTCAGGTTCCTAACTAATTTGATTTAAAGTATAAAATCATGATGGAGGCGCACAACACACCATTTGTAATCCATTCAGAGTACCAAATGTATCGTGATCTTCGGACATACATTTTCGTGGAGCAATATGAAGAGAGAGATAGCCACTGCTTATCTCAAGGTGTCTAACTTGTCAACGAGTCAAAGTGAGCATCAAGTACCAAAAGGTCCATCAGAACCACTTAAAATTTAGAATGGAAGTGGAGCACATTACCATGGATTTCAAGCATCGGTCTTCCCAAGGTTTCTCAAGGCATATATGCTATTCGGGGTCATTATCGATAGATTGATTCAAGTCGCGCTTCATTTCTTACCTATACGAGAAACATATACACTTGAACATCTTTTTTCAGATGTACATAAACGAGGTTGTAAGATTGCATGGTATTCCAAAGATCCATAGTTTCCGATTGAGACCCAAGATTCACTTCACGATTTTCGGGTTATTTTCATAAAACTATGGGCATGAATTTACGATTTAGTTCAAGATATCATCCTCGATGGACTGGACAATCGAGAGGACTATTCAAACTCTTGAAGATTTATTAAGACACCGTGTCCTCGACTTCAAGGGAATTTGGGATGTTCTTACCATCAGGTGGAGTTTCCACAACAAATGCTTATCGTTAAGTATCGTAACGGCTTTATTCAAGCATCAGTATGAAGAAAGTGTCGCCTCAAAGATACGATGATGAGGGTGAAGCAACGTTGTTGGGACCGAGTTAGTACGTATGATTAGGAAAAGATTCAAATAATACAAAAACGATAAAAACCTCACAAGATCGATAAAAGAGTTATACCGATCTTCATCGAAAAAGGACGTGGAATTCGATATCGAGATCATGTGTTGTTACGTATCGCTTCCATGGAAAGGAGTTACGAGATTTGGAAAGAGAGGAAAGCTTAATCCTCGATTCATCGCCCCATTTTTAATCCTCGACGAGTAGGGATCAGAGCTTATAGAATTCGCCATCGCCAAATATGTCTCGCTTTCATAACATTTTTCATATATCCATGTTACGTAAATATGTGGAAGATCCGAACCACATTATCGAAAGTTAGTAATGTGATGAAATAGCGGAAGACGAATGTATAAAGAGGTTCCTGCTCAAATCTTCGATAAGAAGGAACATATTCTACGCCCAAGGTTATACCTCAAGTCAAAGTTTTATGGAGGAACCAACGGCGTCGAGGAAATGACCCGGATTTAGAATCAAATGAAATCAAGGTGTCTTTACCTCTTCAACATACCGTATCGCATTCCCCGATTTCAGGGCTTAAATTTCATAAGAATGGGAGATCAGGAAGACTCAACTTTTATGAATAAAAATGAATTTTTTCAGAAATATCATTTTGAATATTATGAAATAAATTTGATATAATGTTATAGTCAGGTAATATTTATAAATTTTGCAAAAGTACGCAAGTTGTTTATAATATTGATCGGGTCGGGAATATTTGTTTTAACAGGAATATTCGTATGATTACACAATCATCGGGTGGACCCCACAACCCAATTATTCATTTATCGAGAAAAGGATAAATACATTTTATTAAAAATAACTACGAACTACTCGGTAGAAGAAAAAGTACAAGAATACGCATGGTCAGCATAAAGAGTAATTACTCAGTATTGATTATCGATGCTTACGTGAGAAGTCACCGCTTTTTTCAATATTTGTTATAAGAATTGTCAGACAAGATCTCACGTTATTTGATACAATTATTGTCGATATTTTATATATTATTAAATCAATAATTGAAATGACAGTTATTAATATTATTATTCGCAATATTAACGATGTTCGTAAGTTCTCGCTTAATGAGAGGTTTGGTCACCTAATTACGCTACCAATCGGGAGAAATCCTCATCGAAAGCCCTCTTCCCGGAAACGACCGATCGATTATATTGTGAATTATAATAATGATGATAAATGTTGCTAAAATATCGGGGAATATTGATATGATAATTTGTCGGGTACATCACCCAAATAAATAATGATAATAATAATATATTATGTTATATTATTATATAATGGGTGATGATTCTTCTTTCATACGTGGTAACAATATTATATTTTTAATATTATATTATTATGCATTTATTAGTCATTATATACATTGGTCACCCATTCCGATCATGTAAAAATGGAGTTTGTTCAAATCGGGGGAATGTGTTGTCACTGTGGGTGGAAAGTTTTCAAATAAGTATGTGTTTTATAAATATAATTATATATATTATATTTTGTTCATTTATCTTGTTAGAGAGATTCAATCGCCAAGTATGTGATGAAGTCCGTGGACTTGTATGTCGAGTCCGTGAAAATCTTACATGCCTTTCCATTCGCTATATAAGAAGCTCATTCCTTCTTTATTTCTTACTTAATTCAATTCAAACTCTGTAGAGAGAAAATTACAGAGAAAAAGAAGAGAAGTCTCGCTACCTCTCTTTTCCTATATCCAGCTTTCTTCTAAGGTAAGGGTATTATTTCTTTTATATTCATGAAGAGAACTTCATATTCCATTCTTTATTATTCTGCTGGAATAACCTCAGATATGTGGGCTACCCTATACTTGGTGAAATTCTTTTATTATTCCATTCGTTATTATTTTGTTGAATATCCTCGCCTCGTACTAATTTATTTACCGGACTTGGTTTCAGCCTTTTTTTATTCTATCGAATATCCTCG
>CM035156.1:84203936-84289265 GCA_020205615.1 Panax quinquefolius | reverse complement strand
TTCTAAGATCGTCAGATATTATTTTTTCGATAATGCTTCAAGATCTCGAAAATAAAAGCAAACAATAACATTTAATAAAATGGAAGCATCAAAGGTCTCAATTACTATCGAGCATGTGGTTTGAAAAACCTCTTTTACAAAACAACATTGCTATATCTTGGTTAAAACTTAATTTTTCTATAAATTCAAACCCTATGTATATAGGCACGAACGAGGTACTCACACTACTTCCAAATAATTGCACATTGATCCACACACACACACATTCATATAACATTTTCTTTCAAAAGTGGCGCTTCACCGTGGTAACATGTGATGTCTGGGGGTACCTAACACCTTCCTCCGCATAATCAAGCCCCCGACCAAAATGAATCTCTTTTCACGAATTCGCTTAGCGTTGTCAAATCACCGGGTCAATGTGCAAACCTTTTCTATCGTCATACAGTAACTAGTTAAATACACCAACCTGGCGCTCTTAAAGTCAAAACGTCGACATTATACATGTCGGACCTTTTTCACTTATTTTTCAAACAAATCTCACATTAACATGAGAATACCAAAGAACAAGTAAAGAAATGGGACACCAAAAATCCCAATGTCGATAGGTGGCGTACTCTACTGGGACTCCTATAAGAGGGCTTAAGCCGCTATTACAAGCTTTTCAAAATTATTATATGCTTGTGTGTGAATGTTGCATTTACATTTACGATGAATGTGCGAATGCATCTTAATTATTGATCGCTAAATATCTATCTCGTGATATTAGTGCTTTCGTGACATGTCATCATTTTGCATAAACCGGTGAGACACGCTTGTTGTATGAATGTATGTTGTGTGGTCCCTCCACCAGAGGCTATCCTGTCGTGGTTTGATTATCGGACCTGCGGGAAGAATAATTTCCGGGGCTCGTGGAAGGCACCACTTTATTCGCTCAGGTTGAAAACGGGATTAACTTCCCGTCAAGTAGATTACGAATGATCCGGGAACCTTCATGCTTAAAAAAGCCGCAGAGAGTAACCCTAAGATAGGTCAACCTCGATAAACTAAATGCGGAGGAAAGTCTCTTCATACTTTCCATTTTCAATTACTGTAAAAGCATTTACTTGTAATTTTATTCCATGTTCATCCATATGTAATGGAAAATATGAAGAATATCTGTGCGCATGACATATTATCAATTAACAAACCGTATTTTGCAGACAAAATTCCTAAACTGGACATGTTATGATACCATTTACATTACCCTAAGACTAAACTACGTAAGTCTTTTGTAGGAAACAATTGGGCTTGTTATTCGCTTAAAATCCAAAAAGGCCATAGCCTCACAACCAATCATGTCTTTCTTCTCGACTAGTCTAATGATGTTTCGGAGAAGAATTTGAGGATCGAGTAAACAAATTACAGACTTGGTTGTTCTACTAAAAGAATTGCACCACCTACTCGTGGTGCTAAGATACCTACACATACGTAATCCTCTACACAAGGAGGAGTTCAAGGTCCGGAAAAAAATTCCGTAACCTCGCTTGGATACAATCAACAAAGACCTCAAAACACCCATCTCAAAGGAGATCCACATAATCGGTGATATCGGGAAGAAGGTCCTTCAAATGGAGGAAACCATTCATGTTCTCAAAGGATTGGAACACATGTATGTTTCATATGCAGACTTTTGCATATTTCCCGTGTTCATTATCCAGAAATTTAAAACCCCCGATTTTGAGAAATACATTTGATTAGGGGATCCTTATACATTTAAAAGTGTTCATTAGAGAACTTGGATCTTATATAGAGAATGAAAAGCTCTGAATCACAACTATTTTAGAAAAGTCCTGATCGAGAAGCCTGCTCACGGTATACCGGACAGACAACTCAAAGATCCATATAGGAGAAGAGCTGGCCACGCCTTCCTCACTCAATACAGCTTTTAATCTCAGATGGCTCCGATCGTATCAAATTACCAAGGTCAAGAAATAGTCTAATGAGTCATTTGAGAGAGTATGCTCAAAGGTGGAGGCGCTCTTCGCTTCAAGTTATTCCTTCCATTTTATTGTAATCAAAATGGTCACGCGACTTTTCATAGATATATGAAGATCCTTTCTATGAAAGAGTTCTAGCTAGTATTAGCAAAAACTATTTTTGAAATAATCAAACACTGAGAAATGTAATCGGGGAAATGGGATTCAAGTCCTAGATAAAATTCTAAGACCTAGCCGCTCTTAAAGTCGCCGGTTGAGCACATCCAAATTCGGGATCTTATGGAAACAACTCTGAGGGTCCATAAAAAGAAAGAGGATGTTGTTTCGATACTACAAGGACAAAAAGGCAATCAAAGCATGCCTATGCAGAGAGAAACTACTCCCTTTTCCAAAGACAATCTTCAAACCCTCCATTGCCTAAAAGTGGAGAAGTAAAGCACCTCAAATGTTCACACCCTTGGGGGACTCGCCGAGAATATTCTCGCCTCTTCCTCGACTACCGTAAGAAAAATCGCGACATCTTCTTCCACCACCAACCCTAATGGGAGGGGTTTTAATGCTACTTTGAAGTGTGCTTATCATGCCGGGCACCCGGACATGATACTCATGATTGTTGGGCCTCAAACACAAGATTCAAGATCTAATGTATAATCAGGTGAGATCGGTCGTTCAAAGCCAGATCAACCTCACGCAAGAAGACAACCCTCTTCCTCAACACAAAGAAGAAGAGGTCAATACGATCGGGTTGGAGCATTGGACAAGGTTCCAATTTAATCGGTGAATCATCCCAAACCATCAAAGACTTGGTGTTGACAAATGGGATTATGCAAAGTTCCGCTTTACTATGGAACGAAAATGAAAGCTCTTTGCAAACAAATCGAGTAATCGCATAGAGCGGTGACCCACCATCATCAAGTCACACGCTAATTAATCGAGGCAAGGAGCACGCCTATCTCCTTCCTTTTGTTATGAATGCTTCTCACCACCTTCGTAAAGTGAAGCTATGGAGGATAAGGTCAAAGAGAGCAATGCTAAAGCTCGTCGGGATTTTGCCAATCGAGGGAATTCACCTATTTGGGCCAATCTATGGAGGAGATACTTCAGATGTTGATCAACGAAGGAAGAATCACATTCCTTCTCCTCTCCAATTAATTCCTGCCGTGAGACGGCCTCAATCGATGAAATGTGTCAATATCATTCACATTCTCGCCAATACAAAGATAGAAGAATCTTTGGGCACTTCGCCATCTCATTCAAAATCTTATTGATAGCGGTGTCCCGCAAATAGCGGATGATTACATCGCAGATAACCAAGGGTGGGAATGCATGCCCTACCAAATGGAAGGGATCAAGAGTGCTATATCTCAAATGGATGATGAGACCACAAAGTATTTCCCATACAACCTATTCAACTCAAAGGAGCCGACAATCCTTTCTTTGAAAGTGGCCGCACTGAGCCAATTCCTTTTATCTTGCTGCACTACAACATCCTGTTGTCACTACACAAAGTTCCATGGAATTACGGAGAAGTCAAGGATCCATGTCTCATACTATCGCTATAGTGTCAAAAGAAAATCCAATCAGATCTTCCTCAATCAAGTTATTAAACCTACTCGCAAAGCAAAGGGAAGTTGCCCATGGAGAAGATTGAAAAATTCCTCCATACTATGGGCCATAATGAAGCCAAAGTGGTTTTAAGCTTCAGAGAAGCTCCACACCATCTGATTATATATCAAGATTTGATTTTCTTTCCGAGGATCGCCGGAAGATTCAACGCATCAAGGTTTTCAATGTGATAAGCCTACTTTACAAAATCAGATGGATGTACAAAACAAAATTTTCAACATTTAGTCGATCACATTTTCAATGTGATAACAATGTGATATCCTCCGGAATCGAGCAAGCAGTCATTACATACCACTACGGATCTTAGTTTGTAATCGAGATCGGGTCCTTTGTTAGGTTTGTAATATTCACGAACGCAATCAAATTGCAAAAATAAGTGCGGAACGTGTAAAATCGTAGTTTAAAAATTTACAAACCATATACCCGGATCACCCTTTATGCACAATTATTAATTAAACGTAAAAGATGAATAAAAATCATACCCTCAAGATCGAGCTTCCTCAGTACAAGTTCACCTCCAATCCTTTTCGCTCAACTTGAATCCACCTAAGTTTGGTTCCTTCCTTTGATCAACGTTAGCCACCCAAATGTTTGGCCTCTAGAGGTGATCCACCAAGGAAGAAAAAATTCAAGAAGAAGGGGTATCGCTCAAACCCTAGTTTTTCTATCTCTATAGAAAAAGGCGTACTCTCCAACAACAATTGAATTATTCGTATATGAAAAAGCCGAATATCCGATATAAGACTCTTCTTATAAAGATAATCAACCTTTATTTATTAAAATAAGGTATTATTTAATTAAACTTTTAATTAAATGGCCTCCCTAATCTTATTAGGGATAATTAATTAAAACCTTTAACTAATTTTCCTCCTAATCCTATTAGGAATAAATGAGAGTACTTTATATTAAATTAATTTCTAAACTCTTTTAGAAATTAAATAATAATAATAATTGTAATAATATTAATAAGACTCCTCTTATTAATTTATATTTAATATTTCTAAAATATTAAATAATAATATTAAGCTATTTAATTTATTCTATCACCATAGATTAAATTAAATATACTTAACATATTATTACGATTATGCCATTAACTTCTTAAATAATTATTCTTCCTTTTATGGTGTGACCCTTTAGGTTCTCCATATTAAACCGATTTGTGAATAAATCAATTGTAACAATTTAATCTTATTTAAATAAATAAATTAAACAATTAATTTATTTAAATAAATAATATTTATTCTACAATAGGATAAGCTCTCCCTAATGTATCAACGATTTTCCAGATAATATAGATTTCAACATTAATCATAAAAGAACCTTTCGAGTAAATAGTTACCGTGACAATTCAATCCTTCCACCATACAATGTCCCAATTAAATATAAGACATGGAATTATCACAAGTCTTATTTTATTTAATTATATGTATTTCGATCCTTAAATGCACAACTCAAATAATGCAAATTAGAAACTCCTTTCTAATTTCATTCGCTTTCGCCAAGGACTACCGGGTTGTCATTTATCGAATCACATAGACATTTCTCTTTTATTGAAGTGGTAGATTCTTTATCGATCATACATTATCTCCATGTACAACTTATTATACCCAAGCATACCCTTTGATATACCCTAAGGGTCTCATGAATAAGTCAAAGTATAACTCATCATACAAGTAAGATACTATGATGATCTCAAGTCCAAGGATCACTTCAGATTACTATCACTACAGGAATTCCTATCGACAGCAAGTAAAACTCCATTAGGTATTCCTTAGCAGCCAATGCTCAAAGTGAACTTATTCTCTAATAAGCACCTACATACTTGCTTTTAGTGTTCCACACAAATGATCATGAGATCAATCATCCTCATCCAATGAGCAAGCAACGATGTACCAATCTATCCGGATTCACTAATCCCCAATTTAGTAATCCAACGATTGGGAACTATTTTAGTTTTAAGCTTTCAAGAATTTAGATCTCATTAGAATGATCATCATCATTATTCTAAAAGCATTGCTTAAAACTATGGGTTTATCACATATTATAAAACAAAGATCATGTAGATAATTAAAAGCCTTTAATAAATTAATACTTTTTATTAATAAATGAATAAGATTGTTACAAAGTATATGCTTTATCATCAAACATGATTGGCTTGTGTGCATATTACTTTCAATCTCCCACTTGCACTAAAGCCAATCGTCATGGTATCTTATACTCTTCTTTCTCTAAGTGACGATTATCCCGCATTGTTGGATAAGCTTTAGTTAATGGATATGTAATGTTGTTCTTGAGAGTCCACTATCTCTATAGTGATTTCCCATCTTTCAATGATTCTAATAATCAAATGAAAGTGCCACAACACATGTTTAGATCCAAGATGAGACTTAGGAACTATTCCTAGTTCTCATAATGAACTTTTAATCCAAACAATCAACTTCAGCCTTCATTTATAGCTATATACTTTGTCTTTATCACTAAACCAAAGAACTCTTTCATTGCTTGGAACCTTTCCAATTCATCGCACCACTGCTCAAGATAACGCTTTACCTTAAAAGTGGATTTTTTGTCATCTTGGTCCGTCTGAAAAACTTGAGTCCTCAAGTAAGCCTCTAGTTTTAATTTAGACCCACCATGAATATGATCACATCCTTAGTGCCTGGGGTTAAGCACTTTAAGATGTTTTTCACCGACTCATAGTGAACTTCTCCATAATATGACCGATCAACATCGTGTCTCGTGACATTTCATTGCATACATGATTGTCACTTATGCGACCTCTCTTTTCGTGGAGTCCGTGGGGACTATTAAGAGAGATACACTCCATAGCTCATCGACATGAGACATCTCTTGAGTTTGCCATGCTAAACGACTTTAGCATCAAATGAATATCGCCTTGGGTTAAGTCGAGCATCCTCTTAAATCTATCTATATAGATTTTATCCCCAATTAAGATACTCTTCCCAAATCATTCATGGAGGAATGTTTAGACAACTTTATCTTTTACCGATTGTAGCATTGGTATGTTATTCCTTATCCGTAGTATATCAACATATAATACTAGGAATGTCACGCTCCCCCTTCATTCTATATTTTGATAAAATCAGAACTCTTACCTCATCGTATGTAACTATTTGGATCATCATCTTTCTATGATGTGCCTCATCATCATCATCCATGATGAATCCATACCTCCTAGGTATCTTCTCCTGTGACTATTCCGATTTATTTGATTCGGTTGTGGTATAACAGTCTATCTACAGGTTCCTCTTATTTGACTTATAGTATTTTGTGGTTCTTGAACCTTCAAGATCTATTATCCTCCCACTAGCCCCTTTCAATGATAAACACCTTTATCTTAGAAGGCAGCGTGTTTCAGAACAAACACCTTTGCTAAGTAGGATTATAGAACATATACCCTAAACTTACTTTAGGATGTCCCACAAATCAGACACTTGTCAAATCTTGTCCCAAGCTTATCCTTTCAAAACTTTTTCACATAAGTTGGACAACCCCTTATCTTAACATACTTAAGATTAGGAATCCTCCCCGTCCATAACTTTTATGGAGTCTTGGGGTTGGATTTGAGGTTACCTTTTCGTAGATATGCAACCATTTCTAGGACATTATCCTGTAAGGATACTGGAATATCGGTAAAATCATTATGGACCGTAGTACCATGTCCAACAAGGTATGATTTTTCCTTTCAGATACATCAATCAATTATTACGATCGAGGGTCCATTATGAGAAAACCATTTGAGATGATCTAGAAACTTATTGCACAAGTATTTATTCCTTGATCTAATCAAAGAATCTTAATACTTTGACAATTTGTTTCACTTCAATTCTTTGAACCTTTCAAATAATTCATACTTGTATTTCAACAAATATACACACATTCAACTCTTTGAATGATCATCTCCTTTTCTTATACTAATTTGTTCAATATGCAAAATTATTTTTCACGTAAGTCAAGTATACAAAATTTATTAAGTAATATTCGATTTCTATACAAAACATTATTATTATAAATGTAACAACAATTGTTCTTAATTATAATACCAAAGATTTCATGTCCAACAATAAAATGGAAATAATATTTTTAACAAGAATCGGAATACAATAACAACTTATTGACTTAATAGATTTGCCGTAGCATTGCTAAACTATAAGTTTCTATGACTAATGCAAAGCAACCTTTGCTTCATTTTCCACACATAGGATTACTTATATTTGTTTAACTTTCTACTGCTTGGTCCTTCATAAATCTATATTTATGATAACCAAAGTCAGTATCCAATACCCAAGTAGAACCTTGACTTAAAAAAAAATTTATTTCAATCATGAACAAAAATCAGATTGTAACCGAAACTTCACTAAGCTTTTTGGTTAGCCCTCGCAAGATGCTTCTTGCAGATTTCTTTCCGATTGTCCAAGGCTTATTGCGGTGGAAGCAAGCTCCTTTGTTATCCGTAATCAATTTTGTTCTTATTATCCTTTGTTTATGCCTTTCTATTTACCTTCTTTGAATCGGTTCTTCTTTTCGAGGAAGATCCTTTGGCCCTACCGGAAGACTTGATCTTTCTTGGTTGGAAAGTGACTCTCAACATTTTTCAATATGTTAAGCAAATCGGAAAGGTCGATATCTAGCTTGTTCATATGAAAAATTCACAACAATTGTGAAAGAGTCCGGAGTGAGTGCAAGATCAAATCTTGGCTCAACTCTCCATCCATGATAAAACCAGTTGTCTAATTGATCAATCAAATTGATTATGTTAAGAACTTTTGTCTGCATACTATAGTGCCATTAGCCATTCTAGATCGGAAGAGCTCCTTAGATATCTCGATATCTATCGGCCCCACTTTCCTCACCATCAACTACTTGATGTGCAGGAATATAGTAGAAGCATCCATAGTTTCACGTCGACATTTGAGCTGGAATTACTCATGGATCGACGCATGATGCATTGAAATAATCAGTGCATCATCTTGCCACTTTCTAAAAGTAGCAATCTCTTCCTCAGAGGCATTATTCGCAACCATTCTGGAGGATAGGCGACATTAAGGACATATGATAGCTTTTCAAATTATGAGAACTATTCTCAAATTCCTTAACCAATCCGTTTAATCTTGGCCTGGTTAATTTAGCATCTAATATGCTTCGTAGTTGATAGTAATTTTAGACATTGTAAAAATTTGTAAATGAATTTGTAATTAACAACATTTTAACATACATTCTTTTATTAATTACCAAAATAAATTAGGTCTTGTTTTAAATTGGTATCTCCCACTATTTTCTTCAAACTATATTACCTCACTTATATAGTTGAGCAAAATCTAATTAAAGATTTGCTAGTGAGAATAAGGATCCCATTTCAAATGTATATAGCCTTGTGGTGACACAACAAACTATATATAAATAAATAGGTAGACAACTTTTGTCAATTACATCAACTATGCAACTCCTTTTCTTTTGCCTCTTAGATTATTTTGATCAAGTGGTGGCACATCAGAATCAAAAATTATCCAAGTTAAATCCGACCTAGCACTCCATATATTCAAAAAGAAAAATATCATCCTTGTGGTGACACAACAAAATAATATTGTTCAATTTTCTTTATAAGCATCAAATGTGATAAATTAACATCTTAAATACTTAATACTTGCCTTGTGGTGACACAAACAAACTCATATTAAATATTTAATACTCTATTAATTTTATCATCTTTAGAAAGCGACGTTCGATATTCCAAAATCTTTGAACGCTTAGGACTTAATATAAAAATTGAGGGTTTGTTATTAATTTGTCTCATCTTGTTTAGTATATATATATATATATATATATATATATAAAATACGCCGTTATATTAATGAACATGTACGAAGCATGTTTACATAATATAATATATATATAGTATAAGCATGCACATATAGAATACTATATTCTACTTTCGGATTGATTATGGATTTTATTCTAGTTTGGTTCTACTAGAGCTACCAAGTGAACTAAAAGGTCAAACCTTGAAAGGGTGCAAGAAATAATATTTAAATATAACTATTACATTTAAACGGGCTCCATTACAACGCCCGGGTCTTCAAGCTCCTTGCTCCTTGATCTCAATTTTCAAAATTAATTCTAACTTATTCCTATTACAAAACTATTTAAAATAAATAGAAACCTTGATTAGCGATCGAGGGGAAATACATAGGAGGGTTAGAATTTACATTAAAAAAATTAGAGAAGGCAATCTGTGAGACCCCATTTAATAAAACCCATACATTAAATGCATCCAACTAAAATAAAATCCAATCGCATTGGTCGATAATCCATAATCAATCCCATTTATTATCATACGTCACCATATGCATGATAAATAACATTCATCTTATAAATAATAAACATTTAATATATATATTGATATCATTTAATGGGCAAGTTTAGTTAGTATAAAATCTAATTTTGAATTAAAATAAACTCCTTTATTTTAATCAATTTAAATCAAAATAAAACTATTTTATTTTAATTTATCCAATTTTGAATGAAATAAACTATTTTATTTTAATCAAAATATTTAATCAAAATAAACTCCTTTATTTTAATTAATTATGGAATCCAATTCCATATAAAAAAAATCTTTTATTAAAGGAAACACGGATATTCTTTCTATTCACAAATAAACTCCTTTATTTTGAATAATATGAAATCTTATTTCATATCTAAATAAACTCCTTTATTTAAGGAAATATAAATTCAATTTCAACTCTAATTAGTTATCTTGAAATCAAATTCCAACTCTAATTAGTTAGCATGAAATTCTAATTTTAAAATTAAAATAAACTTTTTTTTTATTTTAATATTAAAATAAACCTTTTATTTTAAAATTAAAATAAACTTTTATTTTAATTATAAAATAATTTAGAATAAATATATATATATAACTATATATATATATATATATATATAATATAAATAGAATATATATATATATATATATAGTTAACTATTAACATATTATATATATATATATATATATATATATATATATATATATATATATCAAGCGTTCCTTTTAAAAAATTGATGATCGAGGATTCTTAAGTTTTTTTTTTTTCATGGAACTTTTCCATCGAAACCTGCTTAGAATTGAACATACTCAGTGCCTTGTTTTCTTGTTTCACGTCTTGTTGCTCTTGTTTCCTTTTTTTTTTTATTATTATTAGTAGTGAGGGCATACTTAATATATATATATATATATATATATATATATATATATAATATATCATATATCATATATATAATATCGTGATTGAACTTTTCAAAATTTGTATGCATCACGATTTGAAAAGAACTACGATTCCTTTATATAATATATATATATTATATAATTATTACATCTTTCTTGACTGACCCGCGTGATATGTACAACGACGATCTGAAAAAAAAATGATTACGCGAATTTAGTAATTCGGTGAAATTAAAAAATAAAAATTAAACACAATATTGGTAATCAAAAAAAAAAAAAAATTAATAAATTTTATACAACAAATTAAGCCCAATTAAATTGTTCAACATATCGATATAGATATTAAATTAAAACAATTAATAATTTACATAAAGGTTTGGCTCACGATACCCTTTGTTAGGTTTGTAATATTAGTATGTATGATCAAATTGCAAAATAATGCGGAAGCGTGTAAAATCGAGTTTAAAAATTTACAAACCATATACGGATCACCCTTTATCTTGTGATTATTAATTAAGCGAAAAGATATGAAAAGCAAACATACCCTTGAAGATCAAAGCTTCCTCAATTACAAGTTCACCTCGATCCTTTTCGCATTCGACTTGAATCCACAAGGGTTTGGTTCCTTCCTTTGATCAGCGTTAGCCACCCTGGCGTTTGGCCTACAGAGGTGATCCACCGAGGAAAATAAAGAATTCAAGAAGATGGTGTATATAAACGAACCCTAGTTTTACTATCTCTATAGAAAAGCGCGTCTCTCCACAAATTGAAATTATTAAATCGTCGAATATACGATATAAGACTCCTCTTATAAAGATATCGAGTAACCTATATTTAATAAAAGTAAAAGGTATTATTTAATTAAACTCTTTTAATTAATGGGCTCCCTAATCTTATTAGGGATAATTAATTAAACTCCTTTAACTAATTTTCTCTCCTAATCTATTAGGAATAAATGAAGTACTTATATTAAATTAATTCCTAAACTCTTTTAGAAATTAAAATAATAATAATTGTAATAATATTAATAAGACTCCTCTTATTAATTTATATTTAATATTTCTAAAATATTAAATAATAAATATTAAGCTATTTAATTTATTCTATCACCATATATTAAATTAAATATACTTAACATATTATTACGATTATGCCATTAACTTCTTAAATAATTATTCTTCCTTTTATGGTGTGACCCTTTAGGTTCTCCGTATTAAAGCGGTTGTGAATAAATCAATTAGAATAATTCTAATCTTATTTAAATAAAAAAATTAAATAATTAATTTATTTAAATAAATAATATTTATTTCTGATAGGGATAAGCCTCCACTAGCGATCAGCGACTTTCCGAGATAATATAGATTTCAACATTAATCATTAAAGAACCTTTGAGTAAATAGTTCAAAATGCAATTGATCCTTCCACCATCTGATGTCCCGATTAAATATAAGGCATGGAATTCTTTGTCAAGTCTTATTTTATTTAATTATATGTATTTCGATCCTTAAATGCACAACTCCAAATAATGCAAATTAGAAACTCCTTTCTAATTTCATTACACTTAACAACCGCCGAGGACTCTTGGGTTGTCATTTATCGAATCACATAGGACATTTCTCTTCTTTTATTAGAAGTGGTAGATTCTTTATTGATCATACATTATCTCCATATACAACTTATTATACCCAAGCATACCCTTTGATATACCTAAGGGTCTTAAGGAATAAGTGAAAGTATAACTCATCATACTGAGATACTATGATTATCTCAAGTCCAAGGATTACTTGTCTTACTATCACTACGAATTCCTATTGTGATGCAAATAAAACTCCATTAGGTATTCTTTTTAGCGAGCCACGTTCGTTGAACTTATTCTCTAATAAGCACCTACATACTTGCTTTAGTGTCTCCACACAAATGATCGTGAGATCAATCATCCTCATCCGATGAAGCAAACAACGTATGTACCAATCTATCCCGGATTCACTAATCCCCAATTTAGTAATCCATCGATTGGGAACTATTTTAGTTTTAAGCTTTTAAGAATTTAGATCTCATTAGAATGATCATCATCATTATTCTAAAAGCATTGCTTAAAACTATGGGTTTATCACATATTATAAAGCAGATCATCGTAGATAATTAAAAGCCTTTAATAAATTAATACTTTTTTATTAATAAATGAATAAGATTATTACAAAGTATATGCTTTATCATCAAACATGATTGGCTTGTGCATCTTACTTTCACATCTTCATTTGGAGTATTGATAGATGGAGGTTCATCTCTTAATATACATCCTTATGCCACCTTGGTGAAGATGAATATAAATCTCAATCGAATCAAAGTAGCCATACGATCATCAAGAGATTTTGATGGATCTCGGCGAAATTACATTGAAATATTGAAGTTGCCAATTGAGATTGGTCTAATCATTCAAGCGTATCCTTCCCGTCCTCGAGATAGATTCGAGGATCTGACTTCTTTATTGGGAGACCATGGATACACGTGGTTTGGAGGTTTATTCCTCCACATTACATTAACAACTCAAATACATCATCAACAGCGATCTACAGTCCTTTGTCGATTTGGTAGGAATGTCTAGATCGGGGAACTCTACCGATTATAAACCCGATTGAGGAAGTTGGTGGCGATTTTCATACTTTGGAAGTGAGTAACCATGATACCATTCTATTGAGCGCCACTTCCGTGCAGATTTACGATGAGGTTATTTGACCATTTCTCGAAATGATGTTATTGGGTTATCAACTTGGACAAGGGCTTGGTAAGGATCAGCGGGGTATTAAGCACCCTATCAAATGTCGATCAAATTGGGGACGGTAGGGCTAGGCTATTACGCTAGTTCCGCTCACGGGAACCCTCATACAGCATAAGCAGGTTCCTCGAACTTCCGCCCTTGCGGCGATTTTCTCTGCTTTACCACATGAGTTGATGCGGTCTCGATAAAGGTGCTAGCCCATCTTTGTGGTTATCTTTGTTTAAAACCGATTGTCAATCAAGCTAAAGAGGTGTTGATTCACGGTCGAAGGCGGAAGAAAAGAGCAGCGTAAACATGACCTTGCCTTGATGATGGCGGGGCATTGCCCAAAATAGGTCCATTCCATCAACCCATTACGAGACTTTTCCCTCGACAATTGAATACATTGGTGCAGGGAAACAACTACAACTTTATTATCACAACAATAAAGCTGTGAGTTTAAATACAAATATTATCTTACGAGACGATATTTATACTCAAAATAAATCCTCATCACATTTATTGATACATTATTTTACAATAATGGTGAGGACTACTAAACAACTCTCTCTAGAACCTTCATTTCCATACCAATAATGGTGAGGACTAGTACTTTCAGAACCTTACATTCTAGCCTCACGAGAAGAAAAATGGAACAACAAGGAAAAGGTGAGCTCAACTAGCCCGGTAAAGAATGTTATGACTAAGATAATATCTGACAAATTATCGTTAGTCTCAGCGAGGAAAAATCGATAGAATCTGATGAGCTGACAAGTTTCGGATCAATATTACGCGTGAAATAATAATTCATAGAAGTTACGTAGAGAATGAAATCTACTATAATCTATGAATTTAACGATCCATCATCAATATTTTATCCTGTAACATCAATCGATATTCATCTCAAATCAAATATTCATCTTTTTGCTCTGAGGGCGAAGATATTCATCAATCACTAAAGTCGTATTCATCTCAACACTGTTCATCTTTGCAAAGATATTCAAGGTCGTATTCATTTAAAAAGATATTCATCGATATTCATCGATCGGTCGTATTCATTTAAACACTGCTCATCTTTGCACTCTGGGCCAAAGATATTCTTGAAATCATTCATCTTTTTGCCTTCGGGCCAAAGATATTCTTGAAAATCATTCATCTTTTTACTACTGGGCCGAAGATATTCAATAATATCATCATTTAAGGCGAGGATGATGAAAAATATTTTTAAAAAGCGAATCCGGTGAAACAAAATGACAAGGATTAAGGATTAAGGATTAAGTACTTTGTTTTTATCCGTGTCAAAAATACCTCAAAAATAATCATAGTGGTGTAAAATTGAGAATGATCAAAACATGGATCTGATCAAAGCTAGTATCCGAATAGATATTTTAGACGAAAAGAAGAAATTTTATTTTTTGAATAGTATTGAATGAATAGTCTTAGTATCGTGAATAGTCTAAGTATCGTGAATAGTAACTCAGACGCAAAAGATAGAAATTCACAAAAAAAACATTTTCGCGCTTCATGAATAGTACTCGTGAATAGTAACTTCGTGAATAGTAACTCATGAATAGTAACTTCGTGAATAGTAACTCATGAATAGTAACCCCAGAGCATGAAAAAGTTCCAAATTTGATAAAAGTTCCGACCGATATTTGACGTAATGATATTGAAGAAATAATATCATTTGAGAAGAAAATAACATCCCTTACCTCGAAGAATCGGTGCCGGAAGGAAAGGTCGGAAGTGATCTTTGAATGAAACTTATCTTTGAGCAACAACTCTCAAAGTATCTAAATACTCACAAAATACTCGATAATATAGAGAAAGAAAACTTTGTTTACGGTGTGATTTTCAATTCTAACTTAGCCCTCTATTTATAGGAAAATGTTAGCCGTAAAGCAGACTTGACTGCTACACGATGGCTTTACACTACTACTATTGCCACCCACCACATTTGAAATAAAATTCAGCACATTTCTTCACCAACCACAAGTGGGGCCCACTCAATTCTAAATTTTCCACCAAAATCAATTATAAACCTAATTTAGAATCAGAGCACCTCTTAAAATTCACAACAAATCATTAGTGCATTTTAGCGGTTCAAAATTTGTGGACATATACTCAACTTATGTATGTATAACATACCCAAAAATTACCACAATCAGCGGTTGGGATTAAAAATTATAACCCCATGATATATCTGAAACCCACGATTTGATTTTAATACCTCGATCAGATAAAATCTTGATAAAACACCTCAACATTAATTCCTTCATTAATAACCACATAAATAAATCCATCATTTATATTCATATAAAATAAATATTTCCTTATCATATGAATCGATAATTAATTATTCACAAATAATATTCTGAGAATCACATTTATAATGACGGTACATTTCCGGGGAAGGGGCTTTCGATAAGGATCTCTCCTTCTTGGGCCTTGATTAGGTGACAAACCTCTCCTTAGGCGAGAACTTTCTAGACATTGCCAATAATGTTATCTAATAATATTATTCAAATAATATGAATTATTGATGCGATAATGGGAAATCTTTGTGCGGTGACAATTATTGAACAATGATAATATAAAATACCAGCAGCTTGACAATTATTGAATCGATAAAATAAACTATTGAGCGGTAACTCTTGTGAAAATTATTGAGTAGTGCTTTATCTTACGTAAGGATCGATAATTCAACAATCTTGTGCAATACAGTGTAATCTTCTTTGTGCGACCCGCAGCGTATTCTTGTATTTTAACCCAAGGGTATTCAACGGTCTTAGCAGTGGTAACAACTTCTGGCAGTTATTTATAACCACTTAAACTTTGTCGTTTTCCTCATCGATCGCTTTCAGTTATGGGGCCCACACATGTTTTGTAGTAAATACGAATATTCAAGCGATCTGAATATTCCACGACCGACGAATATTTCTGAATATTCCCGACCAAGCGAATATTCCCAAAGCAAAAATGAATATTTTATAACCACTTGCTTATTTTGAAATATTTGCGTATTTAACCCTTAACTATCCACATTAATCAAATCAACCCTTACTATTTCAAAATAATAAATAAAGGAAATTCCTTTTTATTTAAAAAATTTGAGGTCTTCTGACCTCCCTCCTTATGAAATTTCGTCCTCGAAATTGGCGTACGATACACAGTGTTTGAAAAGGTAAAGATACCTCGCTTTCATTTTCGTTTCCAACTCCAGGTCATTTCCTCGATAGCATGGTTTCTCCACAAAACTTTAACTTATGGTATAACCTTTCTTGGCGTGGGACGTATTCTTTCTCTATCAAAATCTTGGCGGTACCTCCTCATACGTTAAGTCTTGGCTATCTCAAATGGGTTCTAACTTCGATAGCGTGTTTGAATTCGTCCACATATTTCGTAACATCGATCGTGAAAAGCGTTATGAACCGCGTCGTACTTGGTGGTAAAAGCGAAGTCATAGGCCACAGTTCTATTCGATCGAGAATTTCAAATGGATTAATAAATCGAAGGTTTGAGCTTTCCTCACCTCACCAGATTCTCGCTTTTAAAATAATGACTTCTTGCACCTCCTTCTTCAAATTCGCCGGCTCGGTGTGTAGCTTGAGCGACTTTAACTTTATCGATTAAAGTCGATTATACTCGTATATCATCACGTACTTCGTATATCATCACGTGGGTACCTAGAGTTTTCATCTCCATCTCTATTATTTGTATATTATACGAAATTAGTCTTTGTGATATTGTACTTCGTACTTGTATCGATCTTACTACTCAACACGTCATTACCACGTTAAGCTTTTCGAGGATGGCATGGTGAACATATCTTTGAAATGAGTCTCCTCTTGAGTTCTTGAAGCTCTTCCACATTCCTTGCTCCATTTGAATTTTGTATCTCTACGAGTTAAACTACGTTAATGGAATAGCGATTGAGAATATCCTTGAGCGAATCTCAGATAATAACCAACTAAAGCCTGAAAGCTACGTATTTAGATTCTTGACTTAGGTTGCTCTCAATTGTGACTCGTATCCCAATCTTGGATATGCACGTCACAATGACACCTATCGATTTACTATATCGCACGCGAATATGGCGTCCCCTACGGAGAGTGCGGCAGGTGAATTCCACAAAGGAAGTCACAAGATAAAGGCTCGTGTACCAAATTCTATAGTTGAATTTTTAACTCACGAAGTTGATAGGAGCCATTCGATATGAGATTTTAGAAATGAGTTTTGTCTAGGGTTCAAAGTCGATACAAAATTTAATATCGATCTTTGGGAGTAAGCGATAAATTCTTGAGGAAATCGTCGGGAAAAATCAATAACAATGAGAATATTATTCAAATCGGCGTGTCTTTATTGAATCCATAACATGGACTAAGAAAACTTGACATCGTAATAAGCGAATGACTTCATGGCTTGATATGAAAATGTTTGACTCTGATGGTTTGATTGCTTGAGTTGAATAACGAGGTTGCTTAGGAATATGAAAACTATGACCTTACAAAGCAATCAATTTGGCGTGATGAGTAGTTAACCTTAAAATCCCCAAAAGCAAGTATCTTTAAAGAAATAAGGTTAACGGTAATGTAATGGTGCCTGACTTGAATCAAACAAGATTTTTAAACAACGGATGTAATGAAAGTTTCTCTAGCGGAGTCTCCATAAATAGGTCGAAAGTCTAATTTCTCGTAGTCAAGTTCAAGCGTTGGTATGACGCAAAGAGATAAAGAATGGGTAGAAGCAGGGTATCTAGTAAGGTATAAACTTAGCGAGAATTTATAATTAACTAACGTGCTAACCGTTCGGGTTCCTCGTATTTTGATGAAGTCACGACAAGCGCTCTTCCGGGAATCGTTGACTTTGACTTTTACGGGACATCCTTTTGAGTCACCGTCCCATTTGCACTAGGGTTTCGATATCGTCTGATCTCGGCGATATGTCCTTCTTTTCCACAATTATAGCATACCTTAAAGCTGTTGTGGGCGGTTTGGGTGATATATCCCTCTTTCCGCATTTATAACATGTCTGTGATGGTCTTTCTCCTCCCTTGGAACCGGTTGCCTTTTGGTAGCGTCTTCAGCATGGTCGTTGTTGAATCTCCTCTTTTAAAATCTCCTCCTGACTCGCTTCTTCTATTTTCATGGCCACGATTACCACGAGGTAGTTTCAGCCTTTGTCCAAGTATTCTTCTTTCTCTCCTTTGGTTATCGTTATTACGATGACTTGCTATCTTTGGTATGATCTGGTTATGGTCCCTCGGTTGAGCGTACTCGTTATCTCGCTCTAACAATGAGCCACATTTACAACATCTGAATAGAGAAAATTTATGAGAAATGAGATCTTGGCGTATCTTTGGGGTTTCAAACCTCTCGAAACATCAGCGTCATCGTTCCTCATTCTCCACCAAATGAGGTGCTGAAACTGGATAACTCATGAACCGCCTCGTCTTTGGGACACGCGTCGTGTTATTACTGCTCGATCTAATAAACTCCACTTCCTTCGTATAGCCCGAATACTTTCGGGGAAGTACTTGTCATTGAGCCCTTTGTTGAAAACGTCTCCATGACATCTTTGAGTGCAATTTGAATGGAGTGCGCTTCCTGATTCCACCGATGTCTGCCTGCATGCGGAACATAAAAAGTAGCGAATGGAACTTTACATTTCCTTCGTGCATCAAGACATCGAATATCTTGGTAATTTGCTTGACCCGTGTTTCCATGTGATCGGATCTGGCTTTCCCAGTGCGGTGGTCCCGACTCTTTGAAGCTGCTTGCATTTGTGACCACCCGTGAATTGCTATCATCTCCTCACTGTATTTTGAACACGAGTCTCCTAAATGCGATTTTGCATGAGCTAAAAAAAGCTTCTAAACATCCCTCGTTCATCATACGCTCTTTCGGTGGTGTTGTTCACGGGAGGAACATTGCCCATGACTGTTGCACGTTCTCCTCGTTGGTAAAAACGAGGCATCTCCACGGTCTCATTTACTCCACTTTATTAATATTCTCGATTCGACATTTCTCGAATCTTGTCATAAAACAAGGGTTAATTAAAGAAATCAAATCACATAATATCCCCTATATCTTGACCGAGTAACAAATAAGCTTAGGTAGGACACCTTAGCGAAGGATTTACTCGTCTCTCCCCTCTGAGTTACATTCCCAGATCTCGCGGAGATCGTATCCCTAAGCTACGATACCAGTGTGGCGACCCCAAAATAGGTCCATTCCATCCGACCCATTACGAGTGCGCCAATACGTGATGCGAAACAACTACAACTTTATTATCACAATGATAAAGCGTGAGTTTAAATACAAATATTATCTTACAGACAATATTTATACTCAAATAAATCCTCATCACATTTATTGATACATTATTTTACAATAATGGTGAGGACTACTAAACAACTCTCTCTAGAACCTTCATTCCCGTACCCAAAGTAGTACTATTTACATTACGCCTCACGAGAAGAAAAATGGAACAACGAGGAAAGGGTGAGCTCACTAGCCCGGATAAAGAATGTTATGACTAAGATAATATCTGACAAATTATCGTTAGTCTCAGCGAGGAAAAATCGATAGAATCTGATAGGCAATGACAAGTTTGGATCAATATTACGGTGAAATAATAATTCATAGAAGAGTTACGTAGAGAATGAAATCTACTATAATCTATGAATTTAACGGTCCATCATCAATATTTTATCCTGTAACATCAATCGATATTCATCTCGAATCAAATATTCATCTTTGCCTCTACGGGCGAAGATATTCATCAATCGGTCGTATTAAATCTCAACTTTTGTTCATCTTTGCACTAAAGGCCAAAGATATTCATCGATCGGTCGTATTCATTTAAACACTGTTCATCTTTTGTGCCAAAGATATTCATCGATCGGTCGTATTCATTTAAACACTGCTTCATCTTTTACTCTGAGGCGAAGATATTCTTGAAAATCATTCATCTTTGCACTTCTGGGCGAAAATTCTTGAAAAAATCATTCATCTTTTGCTTCTGGGCCGAAGATATTCAATAATATCATCATTTAAGGCGAGGATGATGAAAAATATTTTTTAAAAGCGAATCGGTGAAACAAAATGACGAGGATTAAGGATTAAGGATTAGTACTTGGTTTTATCCACGTCGAAAATACCTCAAAAATAATCGTAGTGGTGTAAAATTGAGAATGATCAAAACATGGATACAATCAAAGCTAGTATCGAATAGATATTTTAGACGAAAAGAAGAAATTTTCATTTTTAGATTGAATAGTCTTAAAAGTATCGTGAATAGTAGTATCGTGAATAGTCTTAGTATCGTGAATAGTAACTCAAACACCAAAGATAGAAATTCCACAAAAAAAACATTTTCACGCTTCATGAATAGTACTCGTGAATAGTAACTCGTGAATAGTAACTCATGAATAGTAACTTCGTGAATAGTAACTCATGAATAGTAACCCAGAGCATGAAAAAGTTCCAAATTTGATAAAAGTTCGACCCGATATTTGACGTAATGATATTGAAGAAATAATATCATTTGAGAAGAAAATAACATCCTTACCTCGAAGAATCGGTACCGGAAGGAAAGGTCGGAAGTGATCTTTGAATGAAACTTATCTTTGAGCAGACAACTCTCAAAGTATCTAAATACTCACAAAATCGCTCGATAATATATAGAGAAGAGAAAACTTTGTTTACGGTGTGATTTTCAATTCTAACAGCCCTCTATTTATAGGAAAATGTTAGCCGTAGAAAGCGGACTTGACACTGCTACTGATGGCTTTACCTTCTACTATTGCCACCCACCACATTTGAAATAAAATTCAGCACATTTTTCACCAACCACAAGTGGGGCCCACTCAATTCTAGAATTTTCCACCAAAATCAATTATAAACCTAATTTAGAATCAGAGCACCTCTTAAAATTCACAACAAATCATTCGTGCATTTTAACGGTTCAAAATTTGTGGACATATACTCGACTTATGTATGTATAACATACCCAAAAATTACCACAATCAGCAGTCGGATTAAAAATTATAACCCCATGATATATCTCAAAACCCACGATTTGATTTTTAATACCTCGATCAGATAAAATCTTGATAAAACACCTCAACATTAATTCCTTCATTAATAACCACATAAATAAATCCATCATTTATATTCATATAAAATAAATATTTCCTTATCATATGAATCAATAATTAATTATTCACAAATAATATTCTGAGAATCACAATTATAATGACGGTAGTTCCCGAGGAAGAGGGGCTTTCGATAAGGATCTCTCTCCTTCTTGGTGGCAGCGATTAGGTGACCAAACCTCTCCTTAGGCAGAACTTTCTAGACATTGCCAATAATGTTATCTAATAATATTATTCAAATAATATGAATTATTGATGCGATAATGGGAAATCTTTGTGCGGTGACAATTATTGAACAATGATAATATAAAATATCATATGACAATTATTGAATCGATAAAATAAACTATTGAGCGGTAACTCTTTGTGAAAATTATTGAGTAGTGTTATCTTACGTAAGGATCAATAATTCAACAATCACATGCAATCTGGTAATCTTCTTTGTGCGACCAGCGTATTACGTATTTTTTAACAAGGGTATTCAGCGGTCTTACTTGATAACAACTACTGTAGATTATTTATAACCACCCAAACTTTATCGTTTTCCTCATCAATCGCTTTTCGTTATGGGGCCCCACACATTTTGCTTGTGAGTAAATACGAATATTTGAAGCGATTCGAATATTCCACGACGAAACGAATATTCCACGACGACCAACGAATATTCCAAGCAAAAATGAATATTTTATAACCACTTGCTTATTTTGAAATATTTGCGTATTTAACCCTTAACTATCACATTAATCAAATCAACCCTTACTATTTCAAAATAATAAATAAAGGAAATTCCTTTTTATTTAAAAAAATTTGAGGTCTTATTGAAACTTTGAGTGGAGTTTAAAAGTTAAAGAAGAAATTGTGAAACAATTTCAAAATTTAGCATCATCATGGTGTCTACATATCCGGAATGGATATCAACATTGTTTCGTGCCTAAACCGGGGAGAAGGTGCGAGTTTGCGTGGATTATCGGGATTTGAACAAAGCTTGCCTTAAAGATATCTTTCCGTGCCATTTATCCACATTTCGTTGACAAATATTGCTCGATCGGCATGTACTCCTTTCTTTGATTGCTTTGCGGGTACCATCAAATTATGGTCATTTGAGGAAGATCGTGAAAAAAATTGCTTTCATCACGCCAGGGAACCTTTTGCTCTGAGACGATTGTCATTCGGCCTCATCAGCAAAGAGGGCGACCTACCGGTGAGCTATGATGGCTCTTTTCCATGATTTAATGCCTAAAGAGATAGAGATCTATGTGGATGACATCATTATCAAATCTCGGAAGGAGGATGACCATTTAGACCATCTGAAAAAGTTATTGACGAGGTTGCGTAAGTCTGACTTGAAGTTGAATCCACTTGAAGTCGCCTTTGGTGTTAAGTCGAGGCAAGTTGCTAGGCTTCTGAAGTCAGAAGACGAAAAGGATTAGCTGGATCTACCAAAATCCGGGCCATCGAAATGCCCATTCCTCGAGACGAGAGAAGGAAATACGAGGATTTTTGGGAAGGATCAACTTCATTAAGCAGATTCATTTCTCGACTCCGACAACACTGTGAGCGATCTTCAAATTATTAAGGAAGAACTCCTCCATGAAATGGAATGATGAGTGTTAAAAGCCTTCCTCCTGATTAAGGAATGGCGATCGATGCTCTATTTTGGTACCTCCTAGGGATGATGTTCCTCTGTTCATGTATGCACTGTCCATAAATGACAATGCTATGGGAATTTTGTATCTTTGAAGCGAGAAAAATGATAGAGGCGAAGCGAGCTATCTATTACCTCGGCAAAAGATTGACATCGGTGAACACAAGTACACTCTACGATCGAGAAGACTTGTTGTGCTTTAGCATGGGCTTCCATGAGATTACAACATTATCTCCATGGTCGGTCTGACCCGATCTCATATCCGCGTGGATCCTCTTAAGTATGTGTTTGGCCAAACCCATATTAAATTATCATTTGTCCGGATGGCAGTTGATCCTACTGACAATTTGACATCGTCTACGTGACTAAAAAGTGGAATCGAAGGTCGAGGAATTGTTGATCAATTGGGCATTTGCACTGCGAGGGGATTACAAACCCTTAGAAACATACTTTCACGATGAAGGAGTAATGTGATTCAGCTACCACATCGATGCGATACATGCCATTTGTGGAAAATGTATTTTGATGGGTATTAACTTTCGAGAAGGCTATGGGCGGGGCGGTTTTAATATCACATGCGGGGAAGCGGTATCCGTCGCCGTCAATTGCGGTTTATCGACACCAACAACACGGTGAGTATGAAGGTTGTATCATGGGACTCAAACTTTCCGTTTAATGGGTATCGGCGGTTAAGCTTGTCTTTGGGGATTAGAATTGGTAATAAAGCAATCCATAGGAATCTATCAAACAAAGAATTACATTCTTGCCTTACCATCGGCAAAGTTCTACGAGATGGCTTTGGAGTTGAAGAAATCTCCTTTCTACACATTCCTCGTAATAGGAATGACTTTGTAGATGCATTAGCAGCGTTGGCCTCCTTGGTTTATATACTAACAAGGAAAACATGTCAAGCATCACGATTGCTGCTCTCTGAAAAGCCCGATCTATGGGAATTACATTGGAGAAGTATCGGATGAGTTGCCTCCCATCCACAACCCTTGGTATCGACATATTAAAGAGTACTCTGAGATGGATCTACACGTGAGGCGAAACTAAGCGAGAAGAGGTGGATTCATCGACTTCTTATGAAATTCTACGGCGGAGATGCACTCTACAAAGAGATGTGAGATTAGGTCTCCTCGGATGTTTGGACAAAGACCAAGCTCGGTGACTCATGGATGAGATCCGTGGTGGAGTATGTGGCGGCCCTCACATGGCGGACCCCTACTTGTCGAAAAATTCTCGAGCAGGACATTGTTGGCTTACATTCAAAAGTATGTTGTGATGATCACGTCAGAGAGGTGCTATCGATATCGGATCCATGGGAATCTTATCCACGCCCCTCGAGGAACTCCCTGATATGAGTTTGCCGTGGCCCTTTGCGATGTGGGGAATGGGCGTGATCAGGGCCCATCGAGCCCCAAAGCCGATAATGGACATCGATTCATATTCACCATGATCATTACTTCACCGAATGGGTTGAAGCGACTTCCTTCCTAGGGTTACTAAAGAAGTCATCATTGCTTTCATCGAAAAATAATGTTGTTTGTCGATATGGACAACGAGAGGTCGTTATGTCGAGAGATGATGCTAAAAACCTCAACAACAATATGATGGAGGAATTATCACGAAAATTCCACATCAAACATCTTAACTCATCGTCTCTGAGCCAAAGATGAATGGTCTTTGTTAGAGCGGCTAATAAAAACATCAAGAAGATCATGCGAGAAAATGTCAGCGATCACGAAGGATGGCGACCTCTTGCCCCTAACTTTATTAGCCTCTAGAACTTGATCGTGCTTCCTTTAGGGACCCCCCCTACTCGTTAGTCTATGGGATGGAAGCGGTGCTCCCCGTAGAAGTGGAAATGGAATCCCTCGAGTATTGATGGATGCTCGGTTGGATGAAGACCGATGGAGTACAAAGGCGGGTATCACCCGATTATCTACGATAGATGAAAAGGCGAACGCGACTATCTTCCATAGTCGATTATATCGATAAAGGATCGTATGATCCTACAACGAGAAAAATCCGACTACGGCAATTCAAACAACATGACTTGGTTTTGAAGAAGATCATTGACAAACGAAGATCGATCTAAGGAAAATTCAGCTCCTAATTGGGAAGGCCCATTTATTATCAAAGAAGTATTGGCGAGGAGGTGCTCTCGAGTTGCAAGAAATGGATGGCGATGAATTTTCACTGACTTATCAGCTTTCGGACACGGCGTGAAGCGGTACTATATGCGAAGTTACCATCAAACAAACATCTGGTTTTGATCATCGATCACCGGTCGTTTCGGTTTTGAACCCTCTCTCCTTTTACAAACTCTTACGCCCTCGGGAAACATACACTTCAAGCCCGTGACTGGTTTTACTTCATTTCAAACTTTTCACACATACTTCTCTTGAAGGCGAGATTAAACTTTTCACACCTCCTTCTCTGAAGGCGAGATTAAACTTTTCACCTACTTATCACGAGAGGCGAAATTAAGATTATTACTCTTTTCACCCTGCGGTTTATCCTCAAGATAGGATTAAACTTTTCCACACTTGCGGTTTATCCCCTCATGGGATTAAACTTTCTTCTCATGATTATAGCTTTGCACATGGGATTCACGCTTCTCTTGATTTGCGATTCATCACGAGGGCGAACTACATCGACTGATCTCCACGATACCCGGAAGTGCGTAAGCGACCATATTCTATATGGCCCGATCATGATAAAGAAAAATAACAAAAACATTTCGCCCTTTTCTTCACAAAACAACAAAAACAACAAAATACTTGACACCCATACGCCTTTCGCATTGACGTTGAACCTCTACCTACACTGGGTTTGAACTACGTGAGACTTGATCTCTCTTCAGCGAGAAGTGCGTGGCGACCATTCATGGTGCGATCTAACCCCTACCGAACAAACATACTTGTCCTGCGATCTTTGGGATAAACCTTGATTGCCCCATTTCGCCGGTTTCGAGATCAAAGGGATGGAATTATCAACCTCTTCTCACAAATAGAAGATTCGGTGACCATCTAAAGGCTGCGATCGTGCCTCGAAAAGCAATACTGACCCATAAGAGATGGAATTAACTAGGCTTCTCACAAATAGAAATCTTGGCGACCATCATCATAGTGCGGTCGATCTCGAGAAAGGAAGAGACCACCCTCCTCTCCATTTTTTCCATATAGATACCGGTCCCAAGACACCAAAGATGGTAGGGATTTTTGATAATCAATGATCAGATTACGAGAGACCTTGCGGCGTCTCGATGTCCATCTATCGAGGATAAGTTCGAGAATGCATCAAGATCAAAGGCCACGGAGAAAGAGGCAAATATCAAGCAAGTATCAAGGCGTAACTAAAAGGGAAGTGAATTAAAATATATTTCTGCCATACACATCTTTATTTGATATATACATACATCTTTATACATGACAAAATGGCTAAGCTAGTGCATGCGGGGAAAATACAAAGCTATCTCTGAGATCGTATATATGCGGACTATCGGATCTAACATAGCATCCCTCTCTACAAAGGCGGAGGTAAGCACTGCTATAGCTCACCTTGAGGTATCTACACGAGCTAGCGGATCGGAGGCTAAGCTGCATGGTGGCATAATGCTCATTAATGTAAGCACTCATATCGACCCGAATGGCGAATCATTTGGGATCTCCTTTGAAGTCTTTCTGCGCAATGGCCACATCCTAGCGAGATAAAGCGGCATCGCTCAACTATCAATGCATCCACTGGGTGATCTAGCCTCATCCCTCTCTAACAGGCGGGTATCTCTCTCATCAAAATTTATCGACATCGTGGCCCTAGCGACGATCTATCATAGGTCATCGGATGTAAGCTCTTGCTCCAAATCTTATCTTAGAATCTTTGATGCGAGTGGCTTTTCGGGGTGGGAGAATCTATCACAAATCTTTGGCGACCCAGTGATTAAGTCATCGGTGGGAATGACGGCCTCCTCTATAGGCTCCTCATCATCGAGAATCAATCTCACCTTGCTTTGTGGATCTTGCCGCGACCAATCACGATCTCTGTCTCCATCCATGTAGAATACTACTGCGAGAACAACTGGATGGTGAAAACTTCGGCTAACTCTCGTTGATCCCGTGAGCATCTGACTGGATCTGTCCTCCATTGACAAGCGGTGTGCCAGCTAATGCGCTGACTCTTTGCCCCTCATACTGATTGAAATCCTTAAACGTCAAGCGACACATCACGCCCGATGGGTGGTAAGTAATTAATGCCCCTCAAACTAGCCCGGAGGAGATAATCCATGCCGGAGCATGAGTAATGAAGGTTGTAGGGTGAGCTAAGCCACGAACACGACAATATATCAAGCGGATCTCAATCTCTGCGCGAAAGCGCGGACCAAGATACAACATCATACACCTGCGAGGGTAAAAAGAGTGCGACATGGCTATCTCATGGGTGAAACAAAATCCATGATGTCTAAATGTTGATCGGTCTCAAGTGTGATATGAACCACACATCTGGCGTAATGAAGAGCTACTTGTGAACACTCTGCCGGATAAGTACAACGATAATATGTAGCCGACCTCAAGGTCTCTCTGCGATAATCATCGGTACTGATGATGCGACCCTCCACAAGAGCTCTCACTTTGCCATAATGGCGATATCTAGCTCGTCCATATGCTGTGACATGTATATGTATGATAATCGCATAGAAGCGATACATCTACTACTGGTGAGCATGATGATCCTCGGTGTGGTGAAATCCCGAATCTATGTACATTATTTGTCCTCGAGCGAACACATCAAGCGAAATCTTTGGGATATAACATGGCGGATGTAATCTCATCTGCACCACTCTGCGCCTCGATCTGTGAGAGTCATGAATTGTCTACTTCATGTCTCACTGTCACCATGTACGCATGAGAGTGCATCCGGCTGGCAACATCGTCAATCGTGCATACTCCTCCAAAGTAAGGAGTCGACTCATGGGTCCCAAAGCGGAATACTGTCATCCATCCGGGTACCCGGTGCTCTAGTATACCCTCTAAAATCCTAGAGGAACACTGAAACATCGGTAAGGTCATAGTATCTTTGAAGCAAATCATCTACGATCACCAGTATGCGGATGGTGATATACTATCATACCATGATCGCATACCGACTACCACCACAAATGGTGGGGTATGATCAATACCACTAGCTGTCGAAGAAGAAGACATGCACATCTGGGCCGTATCGTAAGACCATCCGGGGATCAATCTTTGAATATCTTTGGACATACATACGTATGCATAACAATAACATGCATGATATGATAGATGGCAATATGATATAGGGAATGGAAAAGCGTGCATACATTCTAAGTATATCATCATCTAATACATCTTTGTATAGCTAAAATATGAGGAAATGGGGTGAAGCTACCCTGACATCTAACGAGAGGCCTATCGAAAGATATAAGCGAGAATGGGGTGAAGCTACCCAGTGACTAACGAGAGGCTATCGAAAAGAAATACATCGAGAAAAAGTCAATGGTGTCGATGTCCACATCATCGATGCTATCCACGATGTAACTCCTCTGAGTCACTGGATCTCTATCTACGGGGATGTCGGGGCCTATCTGAAAGGAGGATCTGTCTTTGGCAAAACCATATGGGTCATCAGGGACCCGCGCCCGAGTTGGAAGGATCAAAAGTATCTACCTCTGCGGGATCTCTGCCCAAATGTCGAATGAAAAGATGTGGCCGGTCCATTGCTGCGTCGATACATCAATCATGTGTCACATTAGTCGGATCTCGACACGGGCTAGCCAATCCATCATCATCACGGATCTGGAACCATATCCCCCATAAATTGTGTGGTGGCGGTGCGAGCTCCAATAAATACGAGGATCCACCAATGTTGGAACATCTCACGAGAAGCAGGGGCCCTATGATAATGTAAAAGCCGTCGATCCCCATCAATGGGATGTCAATAATGGGGGTATTGCGAAGCAGGCTAATAACGCGCTGGCGAGGAGGCAAGATCGGTATCTGAATCTCTCTGTAGTGCTCCACGATAGCGCTCTCTAAATAGAGCTCCCATCCTCCATACGTGAAGAGAGGAATCCTGCGGGTGAAAATGGCGTACTCTACTCGGTTGGTACCCATCCTCAAAGCCGACTCCCAAATGCTCTCCGAGTAGGGAATCCATTGTGATGACATCGGGGTGTCGACAACTCCGGTATGGCGACAATGGTGAAACCCTCGTACAGCGAGGGACCTCGCCGGTGTGGAATGATGCCATCTTCGTCCTCGTGGATAGGTATCTAAACCTAACTGCGCTCACGGGGCCTGAAACAAGGAAGCCTCTCATAGGCCCCAAGCTGCCTTGACCTGAAAGGCAAACATCTCTTTGTCGATCGACACTCTTAACCCATACATGGGAAAAGACAAGAGAAACACTCACGGCGAAATGGGTAGAATCTAACCACGCCTCGGTCGAGCCCTGCGATCGCGTGCGCATTCCACGAGGAAGTAGGCAAAGGTGTAGGAACCCCGATCATACTCTCTATCGGTCCACGTTTGAGTGGCGTTGATGAAAGCGAAGGACAAGTAGAGGAATTATCTGCTATAAGCGACCCCTAATGATCATCGGAACAATCGATTAGAAGAATCGATCCTGACTCTCACATCATCGGGTATGGGCTCACTCAGCGGCCCCGCTCATAGCATCTACGCTCAAAGGACTGTCTGAATGGTCACGCCCTTGGCGCCTCGCGGAACTCCCAACAAGGATCGGCGGCGGTAGGGGTGATATCCGCCGATGCAAAGCGCAACCTCCCTCAAACTCCATACTTGTGATAAGCGCTTGATCCATCGGCGTCATCATCACCTCGCGATCCAAGCCAAATGGGTGGTAGATGCTGGTGGAACCCAAGCTCGAAACAATGCCACGAGGTAACCCGAGGGACAACGATGGGGTAGAATGGAGAAGAACCTCCGAATCGACCGTGGGCGATCGCTCTATAGTCATCATACGAGGCACGATACATAGAGTGGATGTTAAACCGAGTTCCTCGGAGGTGTGTGAAGCGAGGAACCTACATCAAATGCGAGATCGACATCGGACTCCTTGACTCCTCATGATAGGAAATAAGGAAGATTAAAGATCTAACTTCATACCTCGTTTTGCGTGCGAGGTATCTTTGAAGGATGCCTACTCAAGTCACCTAGAAGATCTGGGTTCGCCACTTGAATACAGCGATTCCCTACGGGGAACACGTCTGATGGGGAGGCGGGAACCTCGAATGGTACATCCTCCTCCTCGTCCTCGACATTTGGCACCTCGGCCGAATAGGGGCGTACCATAGCCTCTCCATGAAACAGCGAGGTACATCTCACGAGCAGCAATGACTGGCTCTTCAAAAGCCCTCTCTCCGTACACGAAAAGTGGTCCTGCGGGAGGCTGCTCGGTGATCTGGATCCATAATATCTGGATAGCAACAAGTCTCAAATCACCTCGAAAAGGGTGTGGTAATTTCATTACAGAGTCTTTTCAAAATGCATTCTATGATTACATGAATACATGCATTGTTTTAACATACATCTGAGTAGAGTTAAAATCATAATTACCCAATACCTACATTTGGGAAAATTTTTCCATAGCCCCCTTTGTAAATGGGACTATCCACGTACACGTAGGCATGACTAGGTGGCCATTCGATTGCACTTTACACATACGGTCATATACATCTTGTATGCATTCATCACATCACGAGTAAAAATTTGTAAGTGTAGTCTAATTACGGGATTATTTTACTATTCTACCTTTACTCATTTGTCCTCGGATAGGATAAGAAATAGCGGTAAAAGGTGAAAATTTATTGCTTCAAAAGTGAATTTTTTCACATCATTATATTGACATGGTTTAATACTAACATTTACTATGTTGAATATTTTTATCAAGTCATATCGGCATGCATATTCACTACTATGTGTCTAAATGCATTTCATGCGATAAGTCATTTTCAATGAATGAAATTGGAAAAAAATACATGTATGTATTTACTAGGATAGTGAAGAATGCTTATACGGTGTGAATATCTGAGAAAGTTGCTAGAACTTCATGAGATCGAAGAAGAGCTCTCGAATTTCCTTATTTGCATGAACGAAAATGACTTATGAAAGCGACCGACCACTATACATAAGCACGGAATGGCGCATGAGTTAACCTATGACTCCTGCGAGTACACTGCGGCACCCCTACATGGGTCTCCAACCTCGGCTCGCTCCGATTAGAGTTTTAAAGGAGGTCTGACAAAATTTGAAAAGGCCGAATCGGGAATAAAAATGCTATGCGATTGGGCGGAGCGACTGAAATCACGGTTTCTTGTCGGTCGAGTTAAACTCCATCGTCTCGATGGTATTCGCTGGATCGGGGTATACTATACCAATGAGCTCGACTTTTCATAAACCATGCTCGGTGATACCCCAAAAGGTCGATGCCATCATTTGCGGGGTTACACCTCTAAACAATCCCAAGCCAGAGGGAGTTCTGTTATGAAACCAAAAATATAAAACCTCCCGGTGAAGATTATTCTGATGTCGAAGTTATCAAAACATCTCCCCTCCAGCGCACATCTTTCAACATCTACATATCCTTGAAGGGTTATAATCTCAATGTAACCATTGATACACATCGATGAAGGTCAAGCGACCTTGACATCATGATCGGTAGATGGCACATAAACCCGATGAACCTTCAGTGAGCTCTTGTAATCAATTGACACCCATTAAGGGGTCAGCGACCTTGTGATGCATCTAGTGATTCACGGTGAGATCAAAATCGGGTGACCACGATAACAACAAAGCATTGGCGATGCTTTCCGATAGTATGAGGGAACATGTTATACATCCTCAAAGCAGAAAGACTTTATTCCCATAGATCTCTTCCGCTGAGAGGTACCTCACATGGAGTATAAACCCGATGTCTGGATTCAAGACTTTGGTGGTAGTCCCAGCGTCGACATCCTTGAAGACTTGGATCGCATGTCAAGCCATCATTGATTGTCATCCCACGAGATTACATGGCAATCATCATCATCATACATTTGCATCATGTTCTTGCATATAGCATCATGTTTATCTTGCTTGCATTTCAAGTGTCTAAGATTCTTTATCCTATCCATGCCTTGTATTGCATGAATATGATAAAGAGGGGCATCTATGAACACTCGAAATTTTTTGCACTCTATTCCTAACATTGCGGGAGGGTAGATTTGTCTTTTGGAGATAACCACGAAGATAACTTACATCCATCTTAGGATACTCTAGGAAGTTCGGTTCAACCGGAACCAAACCAGGAATATCATCTCAACCGGAACACACCAGGGAGTGTCATTTCCAATCTCGGAGATAACCTCGAGATATGCGAGATCAAAAAGGCCAAAAACAACACCGGAGAGAGGCGATTCTATCTCGGCGATAACTGCCATGACGTTGATTCAATCCCAAAGACAACTTTGGGAGTAGCATCCCCATCCTTGGTGATAGCCCCGAGGATGTCATTGCGATTCAACGATAACCCGAAAATGCTTGTTTCAAACACGTACGATCGACGAGGCTCGGACATCACTGTCGAGGCACATACACCTC
Source organism: Panax quinquefolius (assembly GCA_020205615.1). Classification (NCBI taxonomy): domain Eukaryota; kingdom Viridiplantae; phylum Streptophyta; class Magnoliopsida; order Apiales; family Araliaceae; genus Panax; species Panax quinquefolius. Next base: position 84,256,230 of record CM035156.1, on the reverse strand, counting down.
GATCCGAGACTAACAAAGCGGGTGACAAGAATACCCCGATGATGGCGGTAAGAGCATACAAACAAGCGGTCCAATCTCGGATGTAACCACGAGCAGCGTCGCTTTACGCTAGCCGTCGGCGATAACACCGGTGAGAGTCGACACATCATCTTACTATCTCGATAAGATGATATCGCATGACATACCAACAAGTGGTCAATCTCAATTTGTAATCTGACGAGCAAGCGTCTACTTTCAACTCAAATGGCGATAACCCGAGCAAGGAGTCACACATCATCTTGTTCCATTCAAATGGTACGTCATCTCAACACTTCATATATACATACAACAACAATCCCTGAGGCGAGGATTAACAATCCCAGTGACTATTACGGGTGGCGGTGCTGGATAGAATTTGAAGCTTGAAGACCATGGGTATAGACCCCTCTTCGACGACCCGTACAACCTCTAATCCGTGTCGTTCGTAACTCTTGACATAAAGCAATCCAAAGAAGTATAGATATACTTTGTTGGATGCTCGAATTGATGTTCTACAAATTGACGGACATTATAGTGCATGAGTGCATGTATTACGAACTGCGGCCGGGACCATGAGGCTCGGATCCACCACGACCGGTAGCAGGTACAAGCTGCAATGGTGCGCGAATAATGTACTGCACTATCGATCTATATATACTCTGAGGTTGAGGTCACCCGTTTGAGAAAGAGAGAGAGAAGGAAAAAGCGAGGAATCCACATCCATTTTACTCTGCATACACATCTTTTGAGTGTTTCCTCTTCTTTAAACACTAGTTAGCTCACATATAGCTACTTTTTATTCGTGAGAGGTGAGTGTTTATCCATTTAAAGTCTAAAAGTCTACTTTGGCGGCCATTGTAAGCCTTCTTACATTATATAAAGCCTCTTTCTCATATATCACACCTTTGTTGTACACATTGATAGTCGTGTGAGTGTGTTTTGCCGGACTTGATTCGTGGTTTTCATTTTAATACGTATATATATACTAATATATATATATATATTTCATATATATGGACTAACATTATCGAGTTTTGCCTCGATTGAGCTGAACTTTGGTTTGGGCGTTTATGCTATATATATATATATATATACTTATTTATATAAGCGTGGTGGGACTACATCGATGAGCACTGATTTTACATCAAAGGCGTTTAATTGCTTTTTATATATATTTATATATATAATTAATTTTATCGAACATATCGATGAGCTTTGGATTTTACATCATTGCGTTTACTAGCTTTTATATATATATATATATATATATACATATATAATTGCTGTCGGACATATCCGATGAGCTCGGATTTACATCTGGTGCATTTACTACTTATATATATATATATATATATATATATATTTACATTACATCTGCTTGGAGTTTACTTAAGTGGCGGTTGATCGCTTTTACAACTTTATTTATATTTCGTCCACTTTGGAGTTTTTTCTACGTGGCGGTTGATTCATATATATATATATATATATATATATATATATATATATATATATATATATATATATATATATATATTACGCTTTTATATATTTACTTAGATCCCCATTGGAGTTGTTTAGTGGTGGTTGATCGATCTATATATATATATTCTGACTTTTATATATATAGCGCTTACTACTTTCCATACAAATTGTAGTATCATGTGAGCACTAGGAATCATGTGATCACGAGTTTGATCTCTTGAACCTAGATTGATTCCCATGATGGACATTTTTAGTTATGGTGACTTGTACATTATTTTACGATTAATCTGAGTTTCCTTGGATGGTTTATCATGCATATAAGGAGTTCAACTTCTTTGTATATTATTTTCTCGAGGCCGCATCTCGAAAATCTCAAAATAAGAAATTTAAACAAATGGAAGTATGAAAACAATTCCTATTGAGCCTGAGGTTTGAAAAACCTCTTTCACAAAATGTCATTTTGCTATATTGTGGTTAAAAGCTGAATTTTCTAATAAAATTCAAATCCTTATATATATAAGTGCTTGACGAGGCCTCGCACTACTTTCAAATAAATTGCACATTGATCCACACACACACACACACATTCATATAATAATTTCTTTGAAGAGTGGTGGTCACCATGTAGTAACACGGATGTCGGGGGTGCTAGCACCTTTCCTCGCATAATCAAAGCCCCAAACCCTTAATGAATCTCAATTTCTGAGACCCGTTTAGTAGTGTCAAATCCTTTGGGTCGATGTGCTAACCTTACCGGTTGCGTTAGTGCTGACCGATTAAATACTGTTGGCGACTCTTTAAAGTCGATAAATCGACATTATCGTATGGGACCTTTTTCATTTGTTTTTTAAACAAATCTCACATTAACGTGAGAACACCAAAAGAACAAGTAGCGAAAAGGGACACTAAAAATCCCGATGTCGACAATGCTGTTGTAGACGAACAAAACTAAATTAAATGTCTTCGATGTAAAGCTTGTTTTTTTTTCATTTTGGCCATCGGTTTCGTAAATGGTATAACACGCTCATTCTATTTGCATCCCCATGTGTTCTTATAACTTTTTGGATATTCGATGTTAATCATGGATCTTTGTCATACTACGATTGATCTTTGTTACATTGTTCCTTGAAATAATTTCTTAGACATATAACCCGCTCAACGATCGTTAGGAAATATACTAACTTTGACATCTGGTGAAATCTATCACCATATCTTGCCACCAAAAGTATTGTCGAAGAAGTATGATATATTTTCGTGCTCCCTAGTTGATTCAACAAATAAATTTTATGCATAACTTCATCTTCAATTCCTAATACTAGCGAAACCTAGTTTCTTCCTTTAACTTTTAACTATCCTTGATTATCGATCTTGAATTTGACTCCTTCATCTTGGAGCTACTATTCCTTTACTCTATCCAACAAAGTGTAATGCGATTTCCATCTGAACAACTTCTCCTCTGATGTTTTTTGGATATCATACCTCCTACCACAACTTAACCATTTCTATTATGAACCCATCTTGCACAGTTAACAAAAATAACTACTACCTTTTACTTAAGACGTCGGCAACCACATTCGTTTAGGATTTTGCAGTCATAATCCTTGATCAATTTTAACTATCACTTGTGATGCATGTTTAAATATCTCTGTGAGAGGATATACTTTAGAGACTTATAGTACATTTATATCTCACACTACTTCCCAAAATTAACACCTCTAAATCCCCGAGAATACTACTACCTCTAACTCTGGATCGTGAGTTAGATAAACTCTCATAAAAAAAATTTAAGCGGCCGCGATCGTATGAAATGACCATGTCATCTGCCTAAACACCTGACCCTAGTACAATATACGATGTGGCTATCTCAACACAAAATTTCCTTTATTATACGGTAAAGACAACACGGATGTCGTACTTAACTTTTCTTCAATTCTTAAAAATTTGCTTCATAATTTCTCGCCCATATAAATTCCAATGATTTCCTCGTCAAGTTAGCTAATGAAGTGGCTATCTTGAACTTTGTGTATCCCACACACTATTTTCTTAACAACTTCTTGACTTACAACATCGATAGATAACTCTACCATACAGGCGACCTATAACTAGAAAAATGACATACTACCTTTGACTTCCTCGGAGTCATAAGGTTTACACATTTTCTTTGACAATCCCTTATCACCACATGGTTTAACAACCTCAGAGTTTCACAAATCAAATTAGAAATAAATCCATTGCCATCACGTGGCCTTTAATACCAATATAGTAATTCTACACATCAACTTAAAAGGAATCACTATTCACACTTTCTATATTTAGGGAATAGTCTAACTCTTCCCGAAGCTAATCTAATTTCTAAGAAAATTCATCAGGCATAAATTAACAAGTGGCACTTAAATTAAATAACACGCAGCCGTATAGTTAACTGATCGGAACCATACCTTGCATTATGTCCTGCATCGTTATGTTTGATGATTGTTTAGTTGGTCGACTTGGTGGAGCTAATTCTATAATAACCAGCTTGCCACAGCCCCCCTTGCTTCCACTTGTTTTTTCTACCGCTTTCTTTGGGCAACCTCGAGCCAAGTGCTCCTTCGATCCACACGTGAAATAGGCTCCCTTCCTCGGTCTTGAACATTTTGGTGCAATGTGGCCCTTCAAGCCACAATTAAAGCACACCCTCTTTCCCTTCAAACAAACACCTCCACCTTCTTCTTTTCATTCCTTCTTGCGATTTTCGATTGTTAATACTATTGTTCCACTTTCTTTTCTGAATGTTACCGGTATGACTATCACCCACCTTATCATCTTCACTCTTCTTTCCCCTCTACTCATGATTATATGTCAGCGTATTACCTTCCCCGTCTACAAAAATCGTTCTCTCCAACCCTGTTGTAAATGAATTTGGTTGGAACATCGAGATTTGATTATATAGCCAAGAATTTAGTTGATTTGCGAGTGCTCCCACCAGCAAATTCACCAATTATGACACTGGATTTGCGTCAGCTTCACTATTGTATGCATATTCCTTGGGGGTATGTTGAAATTTGTCTTCTTCTTATCTTTGACATCTTCTTATTTAAAATTTGCCACTATTAGATAATCATTCATTCATGAATCAAACCATTTAAGCTTATCTCAACTACTTTTAGATAACACATAATATATCTTAATAAAAATGGTATTTTTATTAATTTATTACTCTAAAACATAACAAAAATAACCTCACTGCTATTTATATCATTTATCCTATAATAATAAAATTCCAAGATTACTTTATCATATCCCACTATTTATCTCAAAAGTCAGGATTTACATCTTATTAATTTTCATCATGATTTATATATCATCTTAATTTTTTTCTCGCAATCTACAAGAATATTTCACGTTGTACAAGTTCATTGCGCTCTTGCTCCATGATATGAATCATCGTCCTACAATCCATTGTATACCAAAGATAACCTCAACCTACACAGGAAAGTGGAAGACAGAATTCTAAGTTCCATCATTCGCTTGGCACTCTTTGACTTGTCTTCAACACGATATATGCATTTGGAAGCCTTCACCCACGCGTCTTCAGCTCTCGCCGCTTTGCTAACTCCTTTCCCAAGTCATTCATGCGCAATCTCGTTAATAACTATCCTCTTTAATACTCTAACTGAGATAATACCTGCTCTACACCTCCCAGTCGTGCGGTAAGGTCTTGAATCATAACATTCTCTTGCACTAGCGTGGCTTGGTTCTCTATAACTTGACCTTAACTTATAACTCTTTGTTATGATCATACACTTATTGATCACTTCATCTCTGATAAAATTAAGAAATTATCACTCAGGATCCTCCTCGTCTTTCTCATCGTTTATCTTTACCTCTTCAAATTCATCCCCACGATCAAACTCGTACTTTCATTACTCAAGTCCTACTGGTGACGTAATGGCATAGCTTCCCCGATACTATCTATTCCCAGACTGTATGAATGTCACATGGCTCCTACTCCCTACTCCCTCCTACATCAGTCATCACAACAACAAAGTTTTAAAGTTTTATTTACTACTCATACCACTCATTACGCATAATACACGCAAACACATAGGTTTGTTATCACATAAACACATAAAGCCTTTTATCATTTTATCTTCAATGAATTTCCCTCAATTCATTCCTTAGAACTCGATGAGAGTTTATCACCTCTATATTTTTGATCTCCTGAAGGTTATAGCCTAAGGTTTCCCCACCTAAGGTTTATAACCTAAAGCTTTAAATACCAATTTGTGACACCCCCAAATTTGGTACTTGATCCCACTGATTTGGTGTTCCTTTGTCAATTAAATCATAACTAACTACCCATAAACAAGGATATAATTAAACTCATAAGTTTAAAGAATAAATCTCCCATTATAGGGTTACATAGTCTCAAATAAATCCCAGGTCAACTAACCTTTATTATTACTATCATCAGCAGAATATTAAAACATAATCATAACTAAATCTATTACATAAGCTTCATAAATAAAAGGTAAATTAAACGTCGTCTAATCAAGCACTTAGCCCTTGCCCTTGCTTGTAGAAAGATCTTCAAACTTTTTAACTTTATTTGCTTTGTTTTGTGCAAGAGTGAGTAAACAATTGCCCACAAGAAGGATAGTATACAATAACATTTTTATGAATGACAATTAAGCGAGCTTTCGATGGTAAAAGTATTTTACCGAAGCAATAAGTTCTAGTTTGAATCTTTGTGAGTTCAAGGAGTAACAAACTTTAAAATCAAATAACAAATATCAATATCAAAGGAATACACTGAGGGTCACAAGTCCACGAACTATGCTATAGGGTGTCAAGTATTTCTACTTTAACCTTTAACGGTCTAAAAGACTATAATCATCATCTATGTCATAGGTTAACAAGCGTTACTATTGTAAGCTTTAACTATCTAAACAACTATATAGACCATTGTCTCTTACTCTAGGTGATCAGCCCTTTGTTGTAAGACCCCAAATTATACGAAATGAAAGTATCCAATTTCATATAATTATTATTCTATTTAATAAATGGTTTAATTGATAAAAGGTTAAAGTTAAGGGTGATATTTAAAAATTTTGCAAAGTAAGCAAGTTAATATAAAATATTAGTTGTGTTGGGGAATATTCGTTTGGTCGGGGAACATTTTTTTTGTCAGGGGATATTTGTACGACGACACCATCATTGGTGGACCCATGCTGAGAATAAATGTCGGAGTTAGAAAATGACAAAAATAACTTTTTATAAAAATAACGGTGAAAGTTTCACCGTTAAACTAATAAAAATACCGGTGGTAAAAATACTGATGTCTGGCATGGTTGCATAGTAGCTTTACGGTATTGATTATTGATGGTTACGTAAAAGCCACCCGGTTTACTCAATTATTGCTATAGTAATTGCTGCATAGTATCTCACGTTATTTGATTCAATTATTGTCACAATATCATTTGCATAATATTTTATATTATTAAACCAATAATTGAGACGACAAAGTTATTTATATTATTATTTGCAATATTGACGATGTCTAGAAAGTTTTGTCGAGGAAAGGGGTTTAGTCACCTAATTGCGTGCCAATAGAGAGAAATCCTTATCGGAAAGCCCCCTCTTTCTTGGGAATGATCTGGTTGTTAAATATTATGTGTTATAATATTAATAATGAATAATTGTTAATAGATTAAAAATGTGTTATTAAAGATAAATACTTTGTGGTAAATATTTATTCAATTTTTGATATAAATATAGGGATTTGTTATGAGGCGTTTGTTGTAAGTTTGACTTAGTATTCCATTGGAAGATTTACTAATTTTATGGACCATCGATGGTGGTTTGAATAGATAACCAATATGGACCATTGATGGTGGTTTTAATGGTTAATCAATTTGGACCATTGATGGTGGTTGTAATAGTAAATCAATCTGGACCATTGATGGTGGTTTTAATAGTAAATCAATCTGAACCGTCGGTGGTGGTTTAAATAGTAAATCAATACAGATAAAAGTCGGTGGTGGTTTTAAAAAAGTAAATCAATGCGGATGAAATCGGTGGTGGTTTTAAAAGTAAATCAATACGGACCTTCGGTGGTGTTTTAAAAGTAAATCAATCTGGACCGTTCATTGTGGTTTTAATAGTAATCAATATGGACCGTCCGTTCTAATAGTAAATCAATATGGACCGTTCCTGAATCAATTACTATTTAGTCCATTCTCCTATAAATAAAAGCTTAATTCTTATTTCATTCTCACCGATTCATTTGAGATTCACAAGAGACACTATAGAGAGAGAAACTATAGAAAGCAGAAGAAGAAAAGTATTACGCTACTTCACTATTGCGATTATCCGGTCTTCTACTAAGGTAAGGGGTATTATTTCTTTTCGTATTCATAAGGAATACTATTTTCGTATTCATCCTTTAATATGTTGGGATAACTTTGTCTCACGCGGATTACGTCTGCGCATGGCGGTGAAAATCCATTCTTGATTTAAGTATATTATTTTGTATCATATTCTTAAATCTAAACTTGCTATGGTAAGTATTGCTTATATAATCCCTGAAATTAGTGGAATGTCCTTGAGTTTTGCGCTTCATCCACTATGGTTTCATTGAAATATTGATCTGAACTTTCGTATTAAATATCAATATTTTTCACGGGGTACTATTCACGGGTTACTATTCACCCAGATACTATTCACTCTAGTATTATTCACTCGGAGACCTGTTTCGTGAATTGGCAGTATTTTTACCTGTATTTTGAACATGAGTCTCTCTCGCCTGATGTTGCATGAATTGCATAAAGCCTCTAAAAAATAGGTACCCGTTGCCACGCATTGATGACCTGTTTGACCAGTTGTAAGGCGCCAAATTCTTTTTAAAGATCGATCTTACGTTAGGATATCATCGATTAAAGATTTAAAGCGATGACATTCAAAAGCGCTTTAGAACTCGATCACGAGCATTACGAATTCCTAGTCATATCTTTTGGATTGACTAATGCTCCTACTGCCCTCATGGATATGATGAACCGAGTATTCAAGGAATATTTGGATCACATTGTGGTCGTCTTTATTGATGACATCCTTACTTACTCCAAAAGTCGTGAAGATCATAAGCAACACTTGAGGGTAATACTCCAAAAGCTTCGTGAAAACAAGTTATATTCCAAGTTGAAGAAATGCGAGTTCTATCTTGAGGAAGTAGCATTCCTTGGGCATGTAATATCAAATCATGGAATATCTATTGACCCGGTAAAGATTGAAGAAATTTAAAATTTGGGAATGACCTAAGTCGATAATGAAAATCACGTAACTTTTCGGGCTTAGCTGGTTATTATCGGAGATTTGTGGAAGGATTTTCTTGAATTGCTACTCCATTAACTCAGCTAACTCAAAAAGATACAAAATTCGGTTGGGCGAGGATTGTGAGAAGAGTTTTCAAGAACTCGAGAGGAGACTCATTTTCGGCACATTACGACAATACCATCGGTTGGAGGTATTTTTCATCTACTGACGATGCTTGAGTGGAGAGGTTAGGATGTGTTCTCATGCAAAATGGAAAAGTCATAGCCTATGTCTCTCGATAACTCAAAAAATATGAGAGGAATTATCCTATTCATGATCTAGAGTTGGCAGCTGTTGTTTTTGCTCTTAAAATTTGGAGGCATTACTTGTATGGGGAGAAAGTGGAGATCTATACGGATCATAAAAGCCTCAAATATTTCTTCACCCAAAATGAACTCAACATGCGGTAACAACGTTGGCTCGAGCTATTGAAAGATTACAATCATACCATTCAATACCATCCTGGAAAAGTGAACGTGGTAGCTGACGCGTTGAGTAGAAGATCATATGCGGGAACGAGTGCGATATTGTCAACATAAAGGCCCATTTTGCATGACTTGCAAAGGATGGAGATAGAGTTAAAGACTCTAGGGACCCACGTGATGATGTCAAATATACGAGTAGAACCGACTTTAATCGATAAAGTTAAAGTTGCTCAACTTACGGACCTGGAGCTAATGCGTATAAAGAAGAAAGTGCAAGAAGGTGCTATTTCGAAAGCAAGAATCGACGAAGAAGGAATACTTCGAGTCAAATCTAGATTTTTTATTCCTAACGACCCTGATTTGAAGTATAAAATCATAATGGAGGCACATAACACACCGTTTGCAATCCATCTTGTGAGTACCAAAATGTATCGTGATTTTTGACATACATTTTGGTGGAGCAATATGAAGAGAGAGAAGGCGATTTTATCTCAAGGTGTCTAACTTGTCGGCGAGTCGAGGTAGAGCATCAAGTGACAAAAGTTCCATTGCAACCACTTGAAATTCCGAATAGAAGTGGGAGCACATTACCATGGATTTCGTTTCTGATCTTCCCAAGGTTTCTCAAGGCATAGATGTGATTTGTGTCATTGTTGATAGATTGACCAAGTCTGCTCATTTATTACCTATACGAGAAACTTATTCACTTGAACGTCTTAGTCGTATGTACATAAAAGAGATTGTAAGGTGCATGGCATGCTAGTATCCATAGTTTTGGATCAAGACCAAAGATTCACTTCACGATTTTGGGTTGGTTTGCAAAAAGCTATGGGCACAAATTTACGATTTAGTTCGGCATATCATCCTCAAACAAACGGGCAGTCAGAGAGGACTATTTAAACTCTTGAAGATCTATTAAGACTATGTGTCCTTGACTTCAAAGGAAGTTGGGACAAGTTCTTGCCATTAGTGGAATTCTCCTACAACAACAGTTATCAAACAAGTATTGACATGGCTCCATTTGAGGCGTAGTATGGGCCTTGCGTGTCGTTCTCGATTATCTTAGGGCGAGGTGGGTGAAGCAACGTTGTTGGGACCGGAGTTTGTACATATGACTATAGGAAAGATTCAAATGATCTAACAACGTATAAAAACCTCACAAGATCGACAAAAGAGTTATGTTGATCTTCATCGAAAAGACGTGGAGTTCAATATTGGAGATCATGTGTTATTACGTGTTGCTCCATGGAAAGGAGTTACAAGATTTGGAAAGAGAGGAAAGCTCAATCCTCGATTCATTGGGCTATTCAAAATCCTTGATTGAGTAAGAACTGTGGCTTATAGACTCGCGTTACAGCCAAGTATGTCTCGTGTTCATAATGTTTTTCACATATCTATGTTACGTAAATATGTGGAAGACCTGAATCATATTATTGAATTAGAACTAGACGAGATAGCCGAAGATTTAATGTATGAGGAAGTACCTATCAAGATCTTGGATAAAATGGAACATATTCTACACTCAAAGGTTATACCTCAAGTCAAAGTTTTGTGGACAAACCACGATATTGAAGAAATGATATAGGAGTTAGAATCTAAAATAAAATCAAGGTATCCTCACCTCTTCGATATACCAGGTACATACACCAATTTTGAGGATGAAATTTCATAAGGAGAGAGGTTGTAAGACCACGAATTATATGAAATGAAAGTATCAATTTTCTTATAATTATTATTCTATTTAATAAATGGTTTAATTGATAAAAGGTTAAAGTTAAGGGTGATATTTGAAAATTTTGCAAAGTAAGCAAGTTGATATAAAATATTAGTTGTGTTAGGGAATATTCGTTTGGTGGGGAAATATTTTTTAAATCATGGAATATCAAATCTGACGACATCATCATTAGTGGACCCCATGCGGAATAAGCTGTTGGAGTTAGAAAATGGCGAAATAACTTTTTATAAAAATAGCGGTGAAAGTATTACAATTAATTTGTTGAACTACGGTGGTAAAAAAATACGATGTAATATGTGTGGTTGCATAGTAGCACACGGTATTGATTATTGATACTTACGTAGGAAGCCACTCAGTTTACTCAATTATTGCTACAGTAATTGCTGAATAGTATCTCAAGTTATTTGCTTCAATTATTGTCATAGTATCATCTTCATAATATTTTATATTATTAAATCAATAATTGAGAGGATAAAGTTATTCATATTATTATTTGCAATATTGACGATGTATAGAAAGTTCTGTCGAGAAAAGGGGTTTGATCACCTAATTACGCGCCAATAGGGAGAAATCCTTATCGAAAAGCCCCCTCTTTCCTGGGAATGATCTGGTTGTTAAATATTATGAGTTATAATATTAATAATGAATAATTTTTAATAGATTAAAAATGTTTTTATTAAAGATCAATGATTTGTGGTAAATATTTATTCAATTTTTGATATAAATATAGGGATTTGTTATGAGGCGTTTGTTGTAAATTTGACTTAATATTCCATGGGAAGATTTACTAATTTTATGGACCGTCGATGGTGGTTTTAATAAATAACCAATCTGGACCATTGATGGTGGTTTTAATAGTTCATCAATCTGGACCATTAATGGTGGTTTTAATAGTAAATCGATCTGGACCGTCGGTGGTGGTTTTAATAGTAAATCAATCTGGACCGTCGGTGGTAGTTTTAAAAGTAAATCAATCTAGACCGTTAGTGGTGTTTTAAAAAGTAAATCAATCTGTGTAAGACCCCAACTTTTATGAATAAAAATAAATTTTCTATAAATATCATTTTTGAATATTATGGAATGAATTTGATATAATATTATAGTTGTGGGTAATATTTAGAAATTTTGGAAAGTACACAAGTTGTTTATAATATTCGATTGGTCGGGGAATATTTGTTTTAACAGGGAATATTCATACGATGGCACAATCATTGGTGGACCCCACAACGAAATTATTGTCGGATTGAGAACACGACAAAAACATTTTATTAAAAATAACTGCAAAAATTTTCACACATTATCTTTGTTGAACTACTCGGTAGTAAAAAGAACGATGTCTGGCGTGTAGTTGCGTAGTAGCACCACGGTATTGAATATTGATGCTTACGTGAGAAGTCTTTCGGTTTTGTTCAATTATTGTTACAATAATTATTGCATAGTATCTCACGTTATTTGATACAATTATTGTCGATATTTTATATATTATTAAATCAATAATTGAAATAGCGAGTTATTAATATTATTATTTGCAATATTAACGATGTCAGAAGTTCTTCCGATGAGAGGTTTGGTCACCTAATTGCGCATGATAGGAGAAATCCTTATTGGAAAGCCCCCTCTTTCACAGGAGCGACACAGTCGATTAATATTGTGAATTATAATAATGATGATAAATGTTGTTAAAATATTGGGGAATATTGTATATGATAATTCGTTGGTACATCACCCGAATAGGTGTATAATAGTAATATATTATGTTATATTATTATATAATGGGTGATGATTCTCTTCACATATAGGTAACAATATTATGTTATTAATATTATATTATTATTCATTTATTAGTCATTATATGCATTGGTCACGCATTACGATCATGTAGAAAATGGAGTTTTACTAGGGTGGGGGAATGTTATATTATCACGGGTGGGTGGAAAGTTTTCAAATAAGCATGTGTTTTATAAATATAATTATATATATTATATTTTTTTGATTTATCTTGTTAGAGATTCAATCGCCAAATATCATTATAAAAGTAAAGTGACTTTGTATGTTGAGTCGTGAAAATCTTACACGATTGCCTTTCCATTCTCTATAAATAGAAGCTCATTCCTTCTTTATTTCTTACGAATTCACTTTGAAACTCTAGAGAGAAAATTATAGAGAGAAAGAAGAGAAATGCGATACCTCTCTTTTCTTATATCCGATTTCTTTTAAGGTAAGGGTATTATTTCTTTTGTATTCATGAAGAGAACTTACATTATTCCATTCTATATTATTACATTGGAATAACTTGTATATGTCATGATGCTACCTATACTTGGTGATATTCTTCTTATTATTCCATTCGTTATTATTACATTGGAAATCTCATGCATGCGTTTTATTGGGACTGGTTCCATCTTTATTATTACATTGGAATATCTATACATGCGCTTTTCTATTTGGACTGGTTAAAGTCTTTATTATTACATTGGAATATCACATGCATGCGTTTTTACGTGGGACTGGTTAAATCTTTATTATTACATTGGAATAACACATCATCTGCAATACGCATGCATGGTGATTTCTTTTGTTATTCCATTCTTTATTATACTCGGTTGATAAAGTTTTGACTTCTATACTCCATGAAATTATTGGAATATCCTTGATATTTGCGCTTCATTCAGTATCTTTTCATGGAAATATTCTTCTGAGCATTCTTGAATTTTACTTTACAAAGAAGTTTCATGTTTACAATTTAGATGTTATTAGTTCCTGAATAAATTAATTCTTGAACTTGTTTTATTGAATTCTTATATCATTGTCATCATCCTCATATTTATATTTTGTTGAAAGTTATCTGTGGCCTGTAGTGCATAGATTGACTTGGTATGATTATGACCGAGGATTATTCGATGTAATCATGGTAGTAATGTTACAAATGATGTGGTAAAAGTGCTCGTTGGCCCGTAGTGCATTGATGGCCGATTGTTGTCATGATCATGACCATTGATGAATACGAATATCCTTGCGTGTAGTGCATGGATAATTTGTGGTTGTGATACTAATGAATATCCTTGGCGTTAGTAGTGCGGGGATGATGTGGATTATTTTTTAAAAGTGAGTCCCGAGAGATAAAAGTGATGAAAAACCTTTTAAATCATAAAAGATAGTAGATTTTATTCTCTTTTAATTGTTCATTCTGATTAAACTTGATGTCTATTTATATTTTATCGGTTTAACATTGTTGAAGGCTAATGATAATTTATTACGCATTATCTTAGTCATAATATTTCTTCTTGGGCTAGTTGAGCTCACCCTTTCTTTTCTTTATTCTCTTGAGGAAATGAGAAGCGTAGCGGAGGACTAGTCGAGGAAGCGGGTGGCGGTCCGGATGATAGTATTAGTAGTCCTCCTATTACATTAAATAGTGTGACAATAAATGTAATGAGGAATTATTCTGAGAGTGGATATTGTCTAGAAGACAATATTTGTATTAAAACTCACCGCTATCTTGTTGTATATTAAAGATTGTATTTGTATTATGTACCATGTATTTGGCGACTCAGAATAGGTGATGTATACCTATTTTGGGGCGTCACAGTTGGCATCAAAGCTTAGGGATATGATCCCTGGCTAAGATGTGAGACCTGAACTAGGAGAGGAGAGACGGGGAATTCCTTCGCTAGTATGACCTACCTAAGTTTATTTGCTATTTAATTGGTGGTCGAGTATAGGGATAATATGTGATATGTTAATTAACCCTTGTTTTGTGGCAGTATTTGAAAATGGCATCCGAGAATGTTGAGAACATCAATGTATCATAGGAGACCATTGAGTTTCCGAGATCGATAACGAGGACAATGTGCATCATCGGGGCGACAATCCTCATACAAACAATAATATGACAAATGATGAGCGATGGAATGTTAGGAGGCTTCATGCGATTCATCTGACATGTCAGAGAGAGCGACTCGTATCCAAAATGCGGTGGAAACATTGGCAACTCTCGGATGGTCCGCATAAAATAGTTCAAGGAGGCTGGGACCTTTGGAGTTTTTGGAGAGCCAAAACCACTTAAAGGCGAAGGCGTGGATAAAGCGGATCTGTAAGATATTTGATTTCTTGGGATGCTCAGAGAGGAAAAAGGTTCCTTTGCCACCTTTATGTTGCGTGCTGAAGCGGATTCTTGGTGGGAATCGTAAAAGCGTACTCAACTGCCGCACTAAAGATGACTTGGGAGAAGTTCAAGAATTATTCAACGACAAGTACTTTCCGAAAGTATTCATCACATGAAAGAGGTAGAGTTCATTATCTTTGGAGCAAAACAACATGACCATGTCGCGATCACGAATCCATGTTCTTAGAGTTGTCCGGTTTGCGTCCCATTTGGTTGATAATGAGGAGAGAATGGCCGCGAATGTTTCTAAGAGGTTTCAAAACCCAAGATACATCGATATCTAATCTCTCATAAAGCTGTGTTTGTATTAGGATGTTGTTAATAGGGCTCCGATTATTGGGTAGCGATAATGAGTCAACCTGACCAAAAAAGAAGCGACCATCAAAATGATAATTCCAATGATACTTGATCATTGAAGCGGTGACAATAAGCATGGAGGAATCAACATGCGAAATGGTAACCACTTGGTGGAAATCATGGCCAAAACAATAAGAATGGACATTTCAAGAAGGAGATTGAAAATGATGGAAAGGCGTCAACACCATCACGGAAGTGGTTAAGGAAGGGAATGACCACCTATCGTATGCTTCAAATGCGGAGGGAAGGACACATTAGTCAAAGCTGCGTGATCTTGAGTCAAAGCATGTTATAATTGTGGAAGAAAGTCACCTATTGATTTTGTCATTCACCCAGAAGACAAGTTCAGCTAGGATGGAGGCACCAAAGGACATCCGAGAAAAGTTAAAGCCCGGTGGTCTGAGGGAGGCGTTTGTCGTGACCTCCCGAAGAAAGCAAGGAACCGAATGAGGTCATCACGAGTAAGCTTATCATAAACTCTAGTGAAGTATATACCTTATTTGATACCGGTTCTACCCATTCTTTTATTTCTCCTACTTGCGCTCAGCGTTTAAATTTGACTCAGGAGAAATTAGACTTTGACTTATCTGTTGAAACTCAGTTGAGAGAAACCTTCATTACATCCTTTATTTATAAGTCTTGTTTGGTTTAAATCGGTACCCTCACATTACCTGTCGATCTTATTTCATTGAAAATACTTGCATTTGATGTAATTCTAGCGATTGATTGGTTAACCACTCATCATGCAAAAATTGATTATTTTCCTAAGGTTGTTAGCTTTCATATTCTAACTTGACCTATTATGCGAATTCAAGCAACCAAACCATTAAAATCAATCACTTTCATCTCAAGCCCATAAAGTTATTCGTTTATTGAAAAATGGATGTCAAGCTTTCTTAGCTCGTATCACGGATCTAAACAAAAATAAATCGGTTTTGAATGATATTTCTATTGTTAATGAATTTCCTAACGTATTCCACGAAGAACTTCTACGGCCTACCCTCGAGCGTGAAATTGAATTTTGTATCGACCTTGAACGGTACAAAACCCATTTGCAAAGCCCATATCAAATGGCTCTATTGAACTTCAAGAGTTAAAGACCCAACTACTGAGGAATTGTTAGACATTGGCTTTATTAGTCTAGTACTTCTCCTTGGGGTGCTACATTCTATTCGTAAAGAAGAAAGATGGGAGTATCGACTTTGTATTGATTATCGGGAGTTGAATCCGTCACCATCAAAAATAGGTACCCCATTGCCGCGTATTGATGACTGTTTGACCCGGTTGCAAAGGCGCGAATTCTTTTCAAAGATTGATCTTAGTTAGGATATCACCAATTGAAGATTAAAAGCAGATGACATTCAAAAGGCGGCTTTCGAGAACTCGATGCGGGCATTATGAATTCCTAGTCATGTTTTTGGATTGACTAATGCTCCTGCGATTTCATGGATATGATGAGCCGAGTATTCAAGGAATATTTGGATCACTTTGTGGTCGTCTTTATTGATGACATCCTTATTTATTCCAAAAGCCGTGAAGATCATGAAGCAACACTTGAGGTGATACTCCAAAAGCCGTGAATATAAGTTTTATGCCAAGTTGAAGAAATGCGAGTTACGGCTTGAGGAAGTAGCATTCCTTGGGCGTGAGTATCAAGTCATGGAATATCTGTTGACCCAGCAAAGATTGAAGCTATTCAAAGCTGGGAGCAACCTAAATCAGTGACCAAAGTACGTAGCTTTCACGGCTTAGCTGGTTATTATCGGAGATTCGTAGAAGGGTTTTCTCGAATCGCTACTCCCTTAATTCAGCTGACTCAGAAAGATACAAAATTCGGTTGGAGTGAGGAATACGAGAAGAGTTTTCAAGAACTCAAGAGGAGGCTCATTTCAGCACCAGTTCTGACAATACCATTTGGCTCGGAGGAATTTGTCATCTACAGTGATGCTTCGGGAAAAGGGTTAGGATGTATTCTCATGCAACATCGGAAAGTCATAGCTTATGCCTCTCGACAACTCAAAGAATATGGGAGGAATTATCTTACTCATGATCTAGAGTTGGCAGCTGTTGTCTTTGCACTTAAAATTTGGAGGCATTACTTGTATGAGGAGAAAGTGGAGATCTTTACGGATCATAAAAGCCTCAAATATTTCTTCACTCAAAAGGAACTCGACATCGACGAGGGGCGTTGGCTTGAACTATTGAAAGATTATGATCATTCCATCGATACCATCTTGGAAAAGCGAGCGTGGTAGTGACACATTGAGTAGAAGATCATATCTTGAATGCGAGTGCGATATTATCAGCATGATGAGGCCCATTTTGTATGACTTGCAAAGGATGGAGATAGAGATAAAGACTCGGGGTCCCACGTGATGATGGCGAATATCTGAGTAGAACCGACTTTAATCGATAAAGTTAAAATTTGCTCAAATTACGGACACTGGAGGCGATCGTATGAGGAAGAAAGTGCTGAGAAGGTGCTTTATCTTAGGAAGCAAGAATTGATGAAGAAGGAATACTTGAGTCAACTCCGGACTTTGTGTTCCTAACGACCTTGATTTAAAGTATAAAATCATGATGGGGCGCACAACACACCATTTGCAATCCATCTTGGGAGTACCAAAATGTATCGTGATCTTGACATACATTTTGGTGGAGCAATATATGAAGAGAGAGAGATAGTATTTGTTTATCTCAAGGTGTCTAACTTGTCAGCGAGTCGGCGGACATCAAGTACCAAAAGGTCCATTGTAACCACTTAAAATTCTAGAATGGAAGTGGGAGCACATTACCATGGATTTCGTTACTGGTCTTCCCAAGGTTTCTCAAGGCATATATGCTATTTGGGTCATTATTGATAGATTGACCAAGTCTGCTCATTTCTTACCTATACGAGAAACATATACACTTGAACATCTTTTTCGTATGTACATAAACGAGGTTGTAAGATTGCATGGTATTCCAGTATCCATAGTTTCTGATTGAGACCCAAGATTCACTTCACGATTTTGGGTTATTTTGCATAAAACTATGGGCATGAATTTACGATTTAGTTCAGCATATCATCCTCAGATGGACGGACAATCAGAGAGGACTATTCAAACTCTTGAAGATTTATTAAGACACTGTGTCCTTGACTTCAAGGGAATTTGGGACAAGTTCTTACCATTGGTGGAGTTTTCCTACAACAACAGTTATCAAGCAAGTATTGGCATGGCTTTATTCGAAGCATTGTATGGAAGAAAGTGTCGTTCTCGATTATCTTTGGGATGAGGTGGGTGAAAGCAGCGTTGTTGGGGCCGGAGTTAAATACGTATGATTAGGAAAAAGATTCAAATAATCAAAAGCGTATAAAAACCTCACAAGATCGACAAAAGAGTTATCTTGATCTTCATCGAAAGGGCGTGGAATTGATATTGGAGATCGTGTGTTATTACGTGTTGCTCCATGGAAAGGAGTTCTGAGATTTGGAAAGAGAGGAAAGCAATCCTCGATTCATTGCCCCATTTTAATCCTCGATCGAGTAGGAATTGTAGCTATAGACTCGCTTTACTGCTTGAAATATGTCTCGTTTTCATAACATTTTCATATATCCATGTTACGTAAATATGTGGAAGATCTGAACCACATTATTGAGTTAGAACAGGATGAAATAGCGGAAGATTTAATGTATAAAGAGGTTCCTGTTCAAATCTTGGATAAGAAGGAACATATTCTACGCTCCAAGGTTATACCTCAAGTCAAAGTTTTATGGAGGAACCACGATGTTGAGGAAATGACCTGGGATTTAGAATCTGAAATGAAATCAAGGTGTCTTTACCTCTTCAACATACCAGGTACGTACCCTGATTTCATGGGCGAAATTTCATAAGAATGGGAGATTGTAAGACCTCAACTTTTATGAATAAAAATGAATTTTCTGTAAATATCATTTTTGAATATTATGAAATAAATTTGATATAATGTTATAGTTGTGGGTAATATTTATAAATTTTGCAAAGTACGCAAGTTGTTTATAATATTAGATTGGTCGGGGAATATTTGTTTTAACAGGGAATATTCGTATGATGACACAATCATTGGTGGACCCCACAACTGAATTATTGTCGGATTGAGAAAAGGACAAATACATTTTATTAAAAATAACGGCGAACTACTCGGTAGTAAAAGTACAGTAATACGCATGGTTGCATAGTAGCACACGGTATTGATTATTGATGCTTACGTGAGAAGTCACTCAGTTTTTTCAATATTTGTTATAGTAATTGTTGCATAGCATCTCACGTTATTTGATACAATTATTGTCGATATTTTATATATTATTAAATCAATAATTGAAATGACAGAGTTATTAATATTATTATTTGCAATATTAACGATGTCTAGAAGTTACTTGCGAGAGAGGTTTGGTCACCTAATTACGGGCTTGATAGGGAGAAATCCTTATTGGAAAGCCCCCTCTTTCCTGGGAATGACCTGATCGATTAATATTGTGAATTATAATAATGATGATAAATGTTGCTAAAATATTGGGGAATATTGTATATGATAATTTGTTGGTACATCACCCAAATATCTGTATAATAATAATATATTATGTTATATTATTATATAATGGGTGATGATTCTCTTGCACATGGGTAACAATATTATATTTTTAATATTATATTATTATGCATTTATTAGTCATTATATACATTGGTCACCCATTCTGATCATGTAAAAAATGGAGTTTGCCTGGGGTGGGGGGAATGTGTTGTCACGGGTGGGTGGAAAGTTTTCAAATAAGCATGTGTTTTATAAATATAATTATATATATTATATTTTGTTGATTTGTCTTGTTAGAGAGATTGATCGCCAAGTATCATATATGAAGTCCAAGTGACTTTGTATGTTGAGTCAAGTGAAAATCTTACGATTGCCTTTCCATTCTGCTTTATAAATAGAAGCTCATTCCTTCTTTATTTCTTCTGAATTCTTTGAAACTACAGAGAGAAAATTATAGAGAGAAAGAAGAAGAAATACGCTACCTCTCTTTTCCTATATCCGATTTCTTTAAGGTAAGGGGTATTATTTCTTTTATATTCATGAAGAGAACACATTATTCCATTCTTTATTATTACATTGGAATAACTTTTGTATATATGGGCTACCTATACTTGGTGAAATTCTTTTATTATTCCATTCGTTATTATTTTGTTGGAATATCACATGCATATGCGATTTCTGTGGGACTTGGTTTTCGTCTTTTTATTCTATTGGAATATCACATGCATGCGTTTTCTTGGGACTGTTAAAATCTTTATTATTACATGTTGGAATATCATATACATACATACGTTTCTGTGGGACTGGTTCCGTCTTTATTATTATGTTGGAACATCTAGTCGGTGTGAATTTTGCCTGACCTGGTTTCGTTATTTATTATTCTATTGGAGTAACCTGTCTATGCGAAGTAACGCATGCATGGTGATTTCTTTTGTTATTCCATTCTTTATTATACTCGGTTGGTTAATGTTTTGACTTCTATACTACATGAAATTAGTGGAATATCTTTGATATTTGTGCTTCATCCAGTATCTTTTCATGGAAATATTCTTCTGAGCATTCTTGAATTTTACTTTACAAAGAAGTGTCATGTTGACAATTTAGACGTTATTAGTTCCTGAATAAATTAATTCTTGAACTTGTTTTATTGAATTCTTATATCATTGTCATCATCCTCATATTTATATTTTGTTGAAAGTCATCTGTAGCCTGTAGTGCATAAATGGACTTGGTATGATTATGACCAGGGATTATTCGATGTAATCATGACAGTAATGTTACAAATGATGTGGTAAAAGTCCTCATTGGCCCGTAGTGCATTGATGGACAGTTGTTGGCATGATCATGACTATTGATGAATACACAAATATCATTGGCCCGTAGTGCATGGATAATTTGTGGTTGTGATACTAATGAATATCCTTGGCCGTAGTGCAGGGATGATGTGGATTATTTTTTTAAGCTGAGTCCCAAAGATAAAAGTGATGAATAACCTTTTAAATCATAAATGATAGTAGATTTTATTCTCTACTTGACTCTTTTAATGGATTGCTTGTTCCGCTGCAGTTGAACTTGATGTCTATTGTGTTTTATCAGTTTAACATTGTTGAAGGCTAATGATAATTTATTCTGCATTATCCTAGTCATAATATTTCTTACTGGGCTAGTTCAGCTCACCCTTTCTTTTACTGTTCTCTTAAGGAAATGAGAACGTAGCCGGGACTAGTCGGGGAACGGAGTGACGGTCCAGATGATAATATTAGTAGTCCTCACTATTCTGGTAAATAGTGTGACAATAAATGTAATGAGGACTTATTTTGAGAGTTGATATTGTCTAGAAGACAATATTTGTATTGAAACTCACAGCTATCTTGTTGTATATTAAAGATTGTATTTGTATTCTATACCATGTATTTGGCAACTCAGAATAGGTGATGTATACCTATTTTGGGGGCGTCATAATCTGGACCGTCGGTTGTGGTTTTAATAGTAATCAATATGGACCATCTGTTCTAATAGTAAATCAATCTGGACCATTCATGAATCAGTTATTATTTAGTCCATTCTCCTATAAATAGAAGCTTAATTCTTCTTTCATTCTCACCAATTCACTGAGATTCACAAGAGACACTATAGAGAGAGAAACTATAAAGAGCAAGAAGAAAAGTATTCTGCTACTTCACTATTGCAGTATCCAGTCTTCTACTAAGGTAAGGGGTATTATTTCTTTCGTATTCATAAGGAATACTATTTTTCATATTCATCCTTTAATATGTTGGGATAACCTGTCAACGCGAATTACGTACCGCATGACAGGTGAAAATTCATTTGCAGTTTCGTATATTATTTCGTTTCATATTCTTAAATCTAAACTTACTATGGTAAGAATTGCTTCTATAATCCTTGAAATTAGTGGAATATCCTTGAGTTTTGCACTTCATCCAGTATCGTTTCATTGAAATATTGATCTGAACTTTCTTATTATATATCAATATTTTTCCCAAGGTACTATTCACGGGTTACTATTCACCCATATACTATTCACTCTAGTATTATTCACTCGGGGATTCGGGGTACTTTTCATGCCGGGGTACTATTCACAGGTTACTATTCACTCAGGTACTATTCACTCTAGTATTATTCACTTAGGGATTCGAGGTACTTTTCATGTCGGGGTACTGTTCACCCAAAAAATTTATTTCTTTTCTGTCTAAATTATTTTGATACATGGATATTATTCCTGAATTTTACTCACAAAGCAGTATCATGTTGACAATTTGGTTATTATTGAATTCTGGATAAATTAAATTATAAATCTTTAAAATTTATCCTTTCCTTTCATTTAATTGAATTATTATATCATTGTCATCATCCTTATGCTTATATTGTGATGAAAGTCATCTTTGGCCCGTAGTGCATAGATGGACTATTGATTGGTATGATTATGATCAGGGATAATTCTATATGATCATGGCCATTGATGATTACACTAATATTCCTGGCCCGTATAGTGCAGGAATAATTTGTGGACGTGATACTAATGAATATTCTTGGCCAATAGTGCAGGGATGATTCGATGATGTGATCCATTTGTTAAGCTTAGTCCCAACAATAAAATTAATGATAAACTTTTTAAATCATAGAAGAAAGTAGATATCATGCTCTACTTGACTCTTCTAATGGATTGTTTGTTCATTATGATTAAACTTGATGTACATTGTATTTTATCGGTTTAACAATGTTGAAGGCTAACGATAATTTATTCTGCATTATCTTAGTCATAATATTTCTTACTGGGCTAGTCGAGCTCACCCTTTTGCTTTCATTATGTATATAACAATCCAAGATTTTATTATTTGTAATTTAAAATATTCACTACAAGAAAAAGGTCTATCGGTGACCAAATGATATCGTGACGCACTTTCATCGATTCGTGATATTAATCCTGACGGCAAATCATCTACTGACGAAAGCGTAATCTAGTCGCTAATGTTTTAACAATGACGCATGCGATCATTGATCGATCGCTAAGTATAAATTTGCCACCAAAATTTTGAAATTTGGAAATGTTGGCGCCAATTTTTGTGCGACCACTTGAAATCGTGACCGCGTGCGATTATTTGATAAATCCATGTCATTAAAATCGTGACCGCGTGCGATCGCGATAAATGTGATCATTGATCAAACTAAATGTTATCGATTACCTAGCATTATTTCGACACGAGCAGAGAGAAAAGAAAAGGGAGGAGAAATAGAGAGAAGAGGGAGAAAATGGGAGAAGAGAAGAAGAGAAGAAGTTAGGTAATAGATGCATGGTATGTAGCCTCTACCACACACCATAGCCTCTGAAAGGTAACCCACTTAAAATCTACTAGAAACCTTGTTAATTTGTTAATTGAATGTGGTTTAGACAAACCCTAAATCAAAAATGAATATGCCTTAATTAAGATTAAAAAGCGACTAATGATGATGAACTAATTAAAGTTTATTTTAAAATTTATAAAATAAAGCATTATTATGAAACATAGCCTAATTTTTTTTTCATTTTTTGTTATTATTGGTGCTTGAACTTTTGGTTTGTTTGACTTAGATATGAATTGGGGTTGCTCTAATTAATCGGTTGGAAATTGAATAGGATGTTATGGAATTGGTTACATTGATTGTGTTATTTGTTCTATATATAGAAATTAGCTTATTGGTAATGTTTTTGATTGATATGTATGCTAGATTGGAATAGTTTGATTTGAGGGTATTGTTCAAATAGATATTGGAAGGAAGCATTGGGAATATTTTAGCGATTAGGAATCTCGAAGGGGTATTATTCGATGAAACTTTTCAATTGTTATCATTTACGATATTATCATTATGTGTTCATTGCGATTTAGTTGAGTCATTTGCATTATAACGTCAATCGATTTATGTGATGTAATTTGTAGTATAAAGAGGTTCTAGGAAGGGGCTTTCAAAAAGTGTATCCTCAACACAACGGTTTATCCTTTGAGACTCTACGTCGATAAGTTTGTTTGCTCTATTTCTTCTTTTATTTTCGGTCGATTTGTATAGCCATCATATTATAGGTATTGATATTTATAACAATTATTTGATGTAATAATATTTATAATGGAAGGCTTGGGAATTTATTAGTATAATTTAGTACTTAATCGTGCCTAAAGTACCTTTTATTATCATAATTTTAAAGTTGTTTGAATGCTAAAGGTTTCTTTTGCCTACGTGTGAATTTATTTATGAAATTATAGTCAAATCTATGCTTATATGAGAACTATACTTATTCAAGATCGATCTATGGGTAATAGTTAGGCTTTTCTTCACATTACTTATACTTATGCAAGATAAATCATGTGGACTCTTGGTTTGTGTCTTGGGTGCTAGAAATATTGTATATATATGCAAAAGTCGTGCGTGTGGCTAGTC
Organism: Panax quinquefolius; assembly: GCA_020205615.1. Taxonomy (NCBI): domain Eukaryota; kingdom Viridiplantae; phylum Streptophyta; class Magnoliopsida; order Apiales; family Araliaceae; genus Panax; species Panax quinquefolius. The sequence continues at coordinate 84,231,212 of CM035156.1, read as the reverse complement.
CATATTATAGGGAGACTCTGGCGAAATTTTTTATTAAGTCGGGTAGTTGCGAACATTTATACTAATACTTGAGCCTATTGGTGATCCACTAGAGCCTATTAAGGGGATGTTAGAGGTGATGGGTTGGGCTTGGGGCGCGAGGCCACTGCGAGGCTACATGACTTAGCTTGAGCCTCATGGGGCCAAGCCGAGCTTGGTTGTTAGCATCTTTAAGCTATTGAGAGAACATTAAGCCAAAATAGAGCGATCTTAAGGAAGGCATTAGTGCAACGAGAGAAGGTAACTAGACATACTTAGTCGATAAAGAAATTTGTTTTGGCTATATGAGAAAAACAAGGGTATTTAACACTTATGTATACAAGAATAAAGCTATAAAATGTTATAAAAGCTATAAATTGCTCAATCATGTTGTGACTATCCCAAAACATAAAAGATTATAGAAAGTGACCAGTGAGGGGTATAATCTAAAAAACATGTTAGGCGCCTTAGCACACTAGTTGATATGAATGAATCTCAAGATACTCAAAAGTTGGATAAATGAGTTAGCAAACTACGATATAAAGCTAGCATGAATGAAATACCTTACGTATTCACTTACGATAAACAATAAAAACAAATTTAAAACAAATTAAAATAAAATAACATGATATAATATAACTATTAAACTAAGTAGCATTTACTTAGTTTCTCATACTAAATTTAATAACATTTAAAGTTTCTCATCTTGCTTTAATTTGCATTCATTCGTTAAGTCGTATGTCTCTCAAGTCATATGCTTACAAGTATCTTAAATGTTAATCATATCTTACAAGTATGCTCAAGTCGTATAGTTACAAGTATGTTTAAGTCGTATGCTTAGAAGTATGCTTAAATGTTAATCGTATGCATCTTTACAAGTATGCTCAAGTCGTATAGTTATAAGTATGCTCAAGTCGTATATTAACATTTATAATGTTATGCATAGTAGTCTTAGTGGAATCATGGACCTCTATTAGGGCATAGTAGTTGGATGTACGATGAAAGTCGAAGTGCCCGGATAGGTCTTCTGATTGAATTTAAATTTGGTTGCCAAGTGTTTTTGGAGTATCGTATAGTCACCGGAAATATGAATGGTAAGTCATGAATCGATGTCCATGTTTAAAGTGTAAGAATGTAAATTATATGGCGAGAGACATGGTAAACTATCATTTACTTATTTACGGGTTCATGAGAAATTATGAAGAATCTTTGGTGGGCACATGGGCGGAGAGAAGAGATGGTGGCATCCTGCAAGTACACAATTGAGGCGGTAGTACTCATCGTATGAATGAAATGGTCCATGATATTGCGAGGGGCGATTTTGATTGGGAGCAAGCGGAGAGTAACCTATGAATTACGATGCGAAGACTTCTTTAAGTTGTTAGGCGAGGGTAGCAAGCCGTTTGTGGCATGGTTGCACCAAACACACTACATTATCTGCGATGGCGACATTACTTAACATCGAAGGTTGATCACAACATGAGCCATGAGTGTTTTGAGTCGCTCTTGAAGGCAATTAAGAGTATGTTGCTGACGGTGAGAAATTACACAGTAACTATTACTTTTGTAAGAAAATGGTGAAGAAGTTGGGTCTTGGATACCAAAAGATCGATCGTGTCCCAGCGATTGCATGTTGTTTTATAAAGAAAATGAGCAGGATGACATGAGGTGCACGTTTTGCGGTCATGATCGGTTTAGGCCTAATAAAGAGGGTGTGACTACAAAAAAATCAAGTATCTGGTTTAAGATTTAAGGTATTTTCAATAACACATCGACTAAAAAGATTGTACATGTCTTGAGATCAATTTGAACATATGAGTTGGCATGCGAAATCTCACTAAAGATGGAGAACTAAATCATCCATGAGATGGGTGAGGCTTGGAAAGATTTCAACTTAGCACATCTGAATTTGCATTGGAACCTAGAAATGTGAGGCTTGGATTGTCCGCAGATGGTTTCAATCCGTTTGGCCACTCGGTTATTCCGTACTCATGTTGGCTGTGATTGTTACTCCGTCTGACTTGCCTCCTTGGATGTGTATAAACGACCATACTTATTTCTTTCACTCGTGATTCACGGTCTAAGAGTCTGGAAAGAACTTAGATGTTTACTTGAGACCTCTTATAGGCGAGTTAAAGGTATTGTGGGAGGATGGAGTATAGATTTGGGATGTTTAGCGAAAACAAATTTTAACCTTAGAGGCGTGGTTATGTGGACTATAAGTGACTTCCCGACTTATGGTATGTTAGGTGGATGGAGTACGGGAAGTTGGCTTGTCCGTATTGTATGGAGCATCTGAAAGTCGTTTAATCTATCAAAAGGTTGAAAGCCTTGTTGGTTTTTGTCATCAAATCGGTTCTTCTTAGGTAGATCACCCGTTTGAAGAAATAGAGAACACTTGAGGAAAGGAAAGTAGATAATGATATGCACTTGCGCGATTGTCGGGAGCGGAGATGCGAGATCGTGTGATGAGATTGCGGTTATCCCATTTGGTAAGGTTGATCGACAAACATAATCAATGGGTTTGGTGAATCTCATGCTTTGGGTTAGGAGAAGCATCTTTTAGGAATTGCCTTATTGGTCTATAAATTTGATTAAATCATAATCTAGATGTGATGCATATTGAGAAGAATGTGTTTGACAATGTGTTTAACAACTTTGTGATGAATATTACAGGGGAAGACAAAAGATAATGATGATAAGGCGCGTTTGGACATGAAAGATATTTGTAAGCGTCTGGATTAGAACTTTATGAATCTCTAATGGTAAGATTGTCGAAGCCGCATGCAAAGTACACATTGTCCAAAAAGCAAGTTGAAGATGTGTGCACATGGGTTAAGTCTCTGAAACTACCGGATGGATATCGTCGAACATTGCAAGGTGTGTATTACGGGTGGGAAATTGCAAGGGATAAAAAGTCGTGGTATCGTGTGTTCATGAGAGACTCGTACTATAGCATTTGGGATCTTGCTTGATAAACCAATATGGGATGCTTTGGCGGATCTTAGTCGTTTCTTCAAAGACTTGTGTTCAAAATCATTGAATGAGAAGGACATGTTTGTACTTGAGAAGAACATCATAGAGATCACGTGTAAAGCTGGAAAAATATTCCCCTGGTTTTTGACTCCATGGAGCATTTGCAAATCCATCTTCCCTATGAAGCTCGTGTTGGGGTCGATTCAATATAGATGGATGTACCCTTTCGAGAGAGGTGATGGGAAACCTTAAGAGGAAGGTGAAGAATAGAGCTTATGTCGAGGGAATTCGATATCACGAGGCATCTGATTTTGATGAGATATCTCGTTTGTCTCGGACTATTTTCGGGACGAAGTCTTGACAAAGGCCGATCGAGTATCGAGACATGATGATGGAAATGTTGAACTAAATGGTCGGCTCTACGTATTTGGTCTATCGGTGGCGCTTATGGAAAAGGGAAGCGCATATTCCTCTACGAGCAAAATTACATGCATGGCGTCTTACATTCTTCTCGATTGTGAGGAGATTGGCCAATTTGTGAGGTACACATATAAACTTGATATTTTATCTTTTAAGTTGAAAATTTATTTCAATATGTTAATGTTTATAACATGGTATAGATTATGCGATGTGAGTTAAAAGTGAAGCATCTTGAGCATAAGCGATAAAGATATTCAAATCAATCGGGATAAAAACTTTGCACTTTGGCTAAAGGAAAAGTAAGTTCAATTTTAAACACGTAGTGTATATATATATATAATATATATACTCCATATATTAACTATGACTTCATTTAATAAGATGGAGTTTTTGTAGGCTTTTTTTGAGGATCAGCGATTCGGCTAATGTACAAGTCCTAGCTATGGGACGAGACGAGGATCAAGTCGGTACATGATGGTTACAAAATAAATGGTTGTGAATTTCACACAAAGGCATATGGTAGCGGTAAAGAACAACGAACTACTGGAGTGTGTGTCGAGGAAATTATTCTGATGAGCTTGAGTCGTGCCTTTTATGGGGAGTTGGAGGAAATCGTGGAGTTGTCGTAAATCTGAGACGCGTCGGGGTCGTATTCACTTGTTGAAGTGTCGTTGGTTTGATTGAGAAAAAGGGATCGTGTTGCCGGACATGGAATCGTCGATATTGACCTCCATAGGTCTGCGTACTCCAACGAATCGTTTGTTTTACCAACTCGAAGCGAGTACAAGTATACTACACTCCTAGTCTGTTAGGAAAGGGATAGGCGCCTTCTGATTGGCAAGTTGTAATTTATACTCCGTGGCGTAGTCGTGTAGAATTAGTTGATGGGGAGATTTACGAAGCGGATGCTTCATAGTGGGACTATAATAAATGTGGAGGGCGATGATGAAGTAATCCGTTAGATGGTGGAGATGAACCACATGAATTAGATCTGAGTCGATACTTGTGTCGAGGATGACATTGATCTTGAGGAGGAAGAGTTATTGGTGAATCGAACACGAGAATCTGAAGCGGATGATGGTTATGAATCTGCAACACGTATCTGAAGATGATTACGAATGGGACATTGACACTTGAACTCATGAAATGTATGTTTAGCAATACATGTTTTTTATATCATTATCGTGTTTATGTCTTAAACTATTTAAATGCAACTTTTGTTTATTGTCATTTTATATTCATATATATACATGTTTATATCAACTTTATCGTGTTTATGTACTAAACTATTTAAATGCAACTTTTGTTTATTGTCATTTTATATTCATATATATACATGTTTATATCTTTATCGTATTTATGTACTAAACTATTTAAATGTAACTTTTGTTTATTGTCATTTTATATTCATATATATACATGTTTATATCCTTTATCGTATTTATTGTCATATATCGTATAATCAAATATGACTCTAATAACATCTTGAAATTTGTAATATCTGGATGGCTTACGAAGCGGTAGCGAGAAAAAGCGGCTTGGGTAGGGCCTAATAATGTGCTGAGGCCCTCTTAATCCAGATGATCGGATTCTTATTGATTCGCCCTCCTCCTCGAATATACGTCGTCCGCATATATCATTTATATAAAAGCATTTAAGATTCCATTTATTGTATATTGGTAATGTTTTGATTGATATTATATTGGTAATGTTTTGTTTTGGTCTTATTGTATTGAAAATTTGTATATTTCTCTTGGTTTGTGTCTTGGGTGCCTAGAAATGTCCATATATGCATGCCATCGTGCATGTGGCTAGTCTATATTATAGGGGAGACTATGACGAATTTTTTTTAAGTATTATAAGTATAAGTTTGAAAAATGTTCACAAATATTATAACTTAGATGTAAATTGCTTTAATATATGCTAATTGATGTTGTATATTATAGTGATTTTTAGGATAATAAGATCGTCAGTGTATATCACAATTTGTGTTTGAGAATTGGCTTACACTTTGTGATTCATTAGGTGAGCACACCTATCGCCCCTGAGGATCTTTATTTGGGCGAAATTTGGTATATTTTTTTAATTATGACAAATAATATTTATATAATATTAATATAATATTCAAAGGATAATTATTTAGTAATGTTATTATTATTTTTTTATTTGCGAGAAAGAAGCGGTATAGATGGGAGGGGGCTTGAGGCTTGATGATTGAGACATTATTACGGCAAAAGTCTGTGGGTCTTTTGAGAGACAACTTGAATAAAGAGCGACAAAAGCCATTTCTGATCAGAGATCGACCATCGAGGGCGGAGAGGATTATATGCCTGAGCATAGCCCCTGGTGGTGCACCAGTCCATATAAATTTGAGATGTGTGTATGATGGAGAGTTTGGAGGTGGGTGAAAAAGGAAAAGGCTGCTACGCCTGCAATGAGCCTCGGGTGTATCCAGATGGCGAAAAGGCTAAAAAGAAACATCTGGTGGCGGTATTTCCACGGTTCTGACATATCCTTTGCCGAATGCGTATTTACAAGTTTTAATATGTTTACAATCATGAATTATAGAAAATATCCCATTTTACTTAGTAATATTGTCTTTGTTTTTGTATAGGAGTCTCGGTCTCAAAAGGTCGACCTATCCATTTAATTTGGATGTGTGCGTGTACGTGATGATAGTGCACTGAGGCTATCCGGATAAGCGGTAATAAGTTTTAATAACTTTGATCTTGTTTATTAATACTTACAAAATATTATTTTTAACTATTTAAGTGTTAACATGATGACGGGATACTTATAAGCGTTTATTGAATGGTATTTATCTGAAGGCACTCCACGTCGCTTTATTGATCAAGAGTTGTGGGAGAGGCGTCATTGTGAAGAAGAACTACATTAAAGGTTCGAGGACAGCGGCGGCGCCCATCCTTGATGGCTCGAGCGACGACTCTGCTTACCGAGTCTTCCACGATCGTGAGTCGTCCAATTTATTCATACTCTAAAATTGTGTGTGTGAGAGCTATATGTCGAATCGAAATCTTACGAAGATCTTGGGCGGGCACTGGGGCTCTTGATCACGAGGAGTTAGGCTGAAGCGATGGCTGACATGAGAACTGACATGGGGATGGCGACGAGGTATAAAATCAATTTGTTGTATGTATTGTCGTAATATATACCGATGTCAACATATTTATTATATTTGTAACTTGTTTTATTATTTTGTTAATTACGGGGTGATCGAGGAGGGGATGCGCTTGACATAACCTTATACTTGTATATTCATTATTTGGATGTTTGTATATATATTACTTAAACAAGTTTTGAAATGTTATTATATTTATTTCAAATCATATTGGTTTTAAAGGTTTATATACTAGTTTGGTGTATGTGTTGGTGGGCGATGGATGTTTATATTGTTTTGTATGTTGTTTATCTTGGTGTGTATGTGTGTTGGGATAAGCGGTGAAAGCAGTGCGAGTTTTGGGAATTACGCAAAGCAACAAAAATAAATTTGTAATTTTTTCATATATCGCGCGTGCGGTCATTTAAAGCGATCAATATGCTGAATGATGCGATGTCGGTGTGCTTGTGATCGTGATAATAATCATTTGACACGTCAGACCACGTCGACTTTGGCCTTGGACCATTCTCGATTAAGCGCTAATAGTGGTGTTGATTTGCATCCGGTGACCAGATTTTATCACGATGACTAGCGATATGGCACTTTTCGATCATGAGATATCTATCTGCTGATAGAGTCTTGATCATTGATAGAGACCTTTTATTATAGTGATTTATTTCATTTAATAAATATTTTATTGATGTGGTTATTATTAGTAAATATTTATGAATTAAATTTATTAGATAATATTTTAAACTAAATTAATTTATAATTTAGAGTTGTAATATAACATGAGATGTTATATTGTTGTTTTAATTTAATAATTTAAAATGGTATGTTAAAATATAAAATAAAATTATAATGAGATTATAATTTGTGATACTTGGATTAAGTGGAAAATTTGTTTAGTATGTGTAATTGGTTATTTAACTAATTTGGAATATGGAGGTATAAATATGAGATTATAAACTATAGTGTAAATGGTTTATTTAAAATAAAATTAAAGTAGTTTTAAATTGATTTTGTGACAACGAGAATTTGGATATTTATTAAAATCTTAAAATATTAATTTAAGGTTAAATAATAAACTTAGATAAAAATAAATGAATTGATTTTATATTTTTGGGAAGGAATTTTATAAATTTAAAAATTTTTGTGATGAATTATTAGGGATTAAGTATATAAGTGTATATATTACGTGTGTATGGTCATGTATATATGTACAAAATGTGGTTAAAGAATTGAGGTTTGATCGGATAAACTATATACGTGGAAAAACCTAATATTATATTAAGAACATCATAGATTAGGTTAGAAAACCCTAACGATTTATAAGAAACCCTAGAAAGCAGGTTACAAACCTTTAATTGGTTAAAGGAATTGAAACCCTAATTCAGAATATGAAACCCTAATTTGAGAATTCAAAGGCTAAATTTATTTATTTAAGTATTTATGATTATAAATATAATTAGGGATAACCCTAATTGACTATTTAGAAAACCTTAATTCTTGGGTTACAAACCCTAATGCCCAATTCCGGAAAACCCTAATTATCATTTAAATTTTTAATTAGAAAATATTAATCCTAATTAGCAAGATTGAATTATGATTGGGAAATTTTAATATAATTAGAAAATCCTAATTACAATTTAGAAATATTATATTTCTATTTTAAAACCTAAATTGGAAATCCTAAAAAAAAATTTAAAAAAACCATAGGTTTTAACCCTGAGGTTTGCATAAGTTACTAAAATGCCCTTAATAATGGAAGCTAAAAGTCTAAATTTACCCTTTGTGCATTATTTGAGGGAAGTGTGTGAATCTTGCCATATATTGGTGAGTCACAAAGTCTAGATTTTCCCATGTGCTCAAATCTTAGCCATCTTGATTACTAGATACATTGTATCATATCATGTATATAGATTTAGAGAGATAAAAGACTTAATTTATTTTCCCAAACTTGTCCAAGCCTATTCTCTATCTATATTTCGGGACTTTGGTGAGAGAGAGTGAAAAGTTAATCTGATACCACCTATTAGCTTTCCCATATGATTGAGGTTCGTGTTTAATGATCAAAGCTTCGAAGAAGTTATAAAACCCTAAACTTAGAAATCCTTATGATCCATATTAAACTTTGTGTTTAGATGTTTTATGTAGTGTATTAAGATATTATTGAGTGATCTGGGTTGTTATATCTTAGATCCATAACATCAAGATACACGAAAATGAAGTTTTTAAAAATTTGGAAAAAACTTTGAAAAGTTTTCTGACAGTCAAATGTCAGGTCTTCTAGATCTGTGTGTGTTAGGTGTTATGTGTGTTTTATGTTACGGATTTGTTCTTTGCTATGTAGGCTTTAATCTGGAACTGGAATAATGTTCATAACATGTCTAGATCTCAGATATGAAGCGGTCAATTTCGTTGGCCAAGCCCATGAAATCGGTTTCGGGTAACCGAAACCTAGAAATCAATAGTGTTTTTGCAGGCTCTTTATCTTGCTAATCTTTGTTAGTTAAGTCATGTTGTTGGTTGAATCTTGTAGCCTGACATAAGTTCTACACATCCATACTTTTATATTACTCAGATCGTGGCCAGAATGGGATTTAATCATGGTCAAACTAAGTTGACCAAACTGCCTGAAGAACAATCTGGAAAACCCAAATTTGTTCATGAACACGTTCTTGACTTCTACTTTGACCGGCCAAAATCGTTAAAACATGATGTTGTTATGTTGATGCATTGATGTATTATTGTTCTTTGACATCAAGAATCTGGTGAACCCTTAAAACCACGGTTTAAGCACGAGCGCGATGATTAAAGGCCCAGAAAATAGTCCCTCGAACTATTCTTTATTTTTGGGTAACCCAAAAATGAAGAAACGACTCGACAACATTTTACGGAGCATAGATCTTCTTGAGTTGATTATGTTTTGACCATGAAATTTGTTTAGAGTTGTAGTCTTACATCGGTCTTTACAATATTACCACCATAACTTGACCGATTAACAACTAAATCTAAGTTTTAATTGTGGTGAAAGTGAGTACCATGTGATCAACATGATGTTCTGGAATTTGCTCAAGAACACCTATAGCGACGGTTCTGTCGCTATAGGGTCCTTTAGCGACGGATAATTTCGAAAAATATTTTAATTTATTAAATAAATAGAAAAAAATAGTTTTTAATTACTAAAAATTATTTTAAAGCACGAAAATTAGATTTTAATTAATTAGAGTATATTTCTTAAATATTTAATATTTTGGAATATTAATGGTATTTAATTTATTTAATTATAATGTTAAATAAATTAGTTAAAATGATTTTTATATTTGAAAAATCATGAAAAATTATATTATGGTATAATAAAATATTTTAAGTTATTTTTTATGACTTTTAATATTTTGTGATGAATTTCATTAATTAATTAGTATTAATGATAATTAATTTATTTAATAAATATATTAAATAAATTATGGAAAAATAAATTAATTATTTAAAATTATAAAAAAAATGATTTAAGTGTTATAAAAATATTTTAAGTTATAAAATATAACTTTTGATATTTTGTCATGAAAATATTAATATTTTTAATATTAAAAGTAATTATCAAATAATGAAATTAAAGGTATTAAAAATACTATGATATATTATAATATTATGTTATGATTTTCATTAATATTTGGTATTAAATAAATATTAATGATAAAGGAATTATGTGGTATTTAATTCATATAAATACGAGTTTAATGATTGAAAAATCATGATATATGATAATAATTATCTGAAAATTTATTACGAGCTTATGAAAAATATTTTGACTGATAAAAAAATTATCTCAGATAATTGTTAAGTGTTAGGTAGAGTTTAATTGAACTTAAACTCGATATTTATCCGATTAAGCCATCGGGATGTCAGAATTGTGCCAAACTCAACTCGGACTGTAAAAGTTTAACTTGAGGTTAGGTTTTATGTGTTGTATAGACGGATAGGGTTATGTGTTAATGTGTTTAGGTTATTTTTAAATATTGTGATGATATTATTCTAACTTAGAAATAAATATTATTAATATTAGGTCTTTAGACAAAGTTTATTAAATTGCATAGCGGTAATCAATGGTTCAGGTAAGTTTTTCTTGACTCGACCTCGAGTTGTTCATTCAAATATGCTTGTGGTTAATCATTCCTGATTGCCATGTCTATGAAATATTTATTCGCACTATGTGCATACTGCATGTATTCATCAGGTATGAAAGGCTGATCACCTTCATTACCATTCGGTCCAGATATATATACTATGTTCATGTTCAACGTTCGTTCAGCTATAAAAGTTTGTTTATGCTAGTTCTCAATTATATTGTAGAATTGTAGCCAGCTTTTATTAAAAATTATTTCAATCATGGTATATCCTTAATTTATTAAACTTAAACTTGTTGGGCAAACTTATTGCTCACCCTTGTTATATCATGATTAACATTGCATATTAAGAAACATACGTCGGATACAGGAATGGATAAAGCCAAGTTCAGCTTAGGATTTTTTATATGTAGCTGAATTGTAATAGTATAGTATGAGAATAATGTTATATATTGACATGTTATAAATTGTGTAATTAGTGAAGTAAGACCCCAACTTTTATGAATAAAGATGAATTTTTTATAAATATCATTTTTGAATATTAAGGTTTGAATTTGATATAATATTATAGTTGTGGGTAATATTTATAAATTTTGCAAAGTAAGTAAGTTGTTATATAATATTGATTGGTTAGGGAATATTCATTTTAACATGGAATATTATTACGATGGCGACACAATCATTTAGTGGACCCCTAGCGTAATTATTGTCGGAATGAGAAAAAAGCGAAATGTTTTTTTATGAAAATAGCGGCGAAAGTTTTCTAGATTAAGCTTTGTTGAAATAACCCGGTGTTAAAAAATACGATGTCTGGCGTGGTTGAATAATAGCTGCAGTATTGATTATTGATGCTTACGTGAGAAGTCACTCGGTTATACTCAATTATTACTCGATAATTTTTGCATATATCTCTCGTATTATTTGATTTAATTATTGTCCATAATATTTTATATATTATTAAATTTATAATTGAGATGAACAAAGTTATTAATATTATTATTTGCAATATTGATGATGTCTAGAAGTTATGTCGAGGAGAGGTTTGGTCACCTAATTGCTTGCATGATAAGGAGAAATCCTTATCGGAAAGCCCCCTCTTTCACAGGAGCGACACGGTTGTTAAATTTTGCGAATTATAATAATGATGATAAATGTTGTTAAAAAAATATTGAGGTTTTTTTTATGTATTTATTTTAAATTTTATTATTTGGACCCCCATTTACCCATTTTTCAAAATAATTGGTAGAAAGTTATTTGATATATATATATATATATATAATATATATATATATATATACATGTGGATGACATATGGTGGGGCCCCAGTGAATTGAAAACTTTGGGGGAAGAATTTAGTAAATGTTCATATATGGGAATAAATTTCAAATAATATGTGTTTATATATATATATATATATATATATATATATATATATATAATTTTAGTTTTTGTTTGTATTAGATAATTTTCATTGAAATTGATGACGAAATAATTATTGAAATAATGCATGATGAAGTTTTAAATGAAATTATTACGAAAAAGTGAAAAATTTCTATAAATAGTATCCTTCCATTCTCTTATAAATAGGATGCTTAGTTAGAATTGAAAATCACACGAATCGAGAGAATTCTTCTTCTATAATATTGGCGTATTTCTTTCGAGTTTTAGAAAGCTTTGAGCGTAGAAAATAGTGAAAGTTTTCTTCAAGAATATCCCATTATACCGGTTGGAATACTCTTCTTTTTTCAAGGTAAGGGATGTTATTTTTTGTTGATATTCCTTGAAATAATATTTTCTTCCATACTCTTGTAGTATGTAAGTAATATTATTTTGTTTTGATTTCGAATTCTATACTCATTTTGTTAAAGTTTTGGCTTCTATACTCCATGAAATTAGTAGAATATCCTTGATATTTGCGCTTCATCGATATCTTTTCATGGAAATATTATTACGAGCATTCTTGATAAGTTTTAACTTTTTCATGTAGGAGTACTATTCATGGGGTTACTATATTTCAAAGTACTATTCACGGGGTCTTATTCACTCAAGTACTATTCACTTGAGGTACTATTCATGATAAAAATTATTTTTTTTTCGGTCAAATTATTTTTTGGTACAATATTATTCTTGAATTTTACTCCACAAAGCGATATCGTGTTGACAATTTGGGCGTTATTGATTTACGGATAAATTAAATTATAAATCTTTAAAATTTATCCTTGAACTTATTTTATTGAATTCTTATATCATTGTCATCATCCTCGTGTTGTTTATATTATGTTGAAAGTCATCTATATGGCATGTAGTGCGTAGATGGACTTGGTATGATTATGACGAGAGGATTATTCGGTATAATCATGGTAGTAATATTACAAATGATGTGGTAAAAGTCCTCATTGGCCGTAGTGCATTGATAAACGATTGTTGGCATGATCATGACCATTGATGAATACTACGAATATCCTTGGCGTAGTGCATGGATAATTTGTGGTCGTGATACTAATGAATATCCTTGGTAGTAGTGTGGGGGTGATTCGATGATGTGGATTATTTATTAAAAGTGAGTCTCGGCGATAAAAGTGATGAAAAACCTTTTAAATCATAGAAGATAGTAGATATTATGCTCTCTTGACTCTTTAATGGATTATCTTGTTCATTGTGAGTTAAACTTGATGTTTGTTATATTTTATCGGTTTAAACTTTGTTGAAGGCTAACGATAAATTATTACGCATTATCTTAGTCATAATATTTCTTCTTGGGCTAGTTGAGCTCACCCTTTTTGCTTTCATTGTTCTCTTGGAAATGAGAATATAGTTGGGGACTAGTCGGGGAGCGGGTGCCGGTCAGGATGATAGCATTAGTAGTCCTCACTATTTACATGAAATAGTGTGATAATAAATGTATTGAGGACTCCATTTGAGTTTGAATATTATCTAGAAGACAATATTCGTATTAAAACTCTCAGTTTATGTTTTGTCGTATTTTACATGACAGTTGTATTATTAAGTTGTATTTGAATTTTGTACCATGTATTTGGCGACTCAAGATGGGTGATGTATACCTATTTTGGGGGCGTCACGGTTAGTATCAAAGCTTAGGGATATGATCCACTGGTGAGATGTGAGACTAGAACTAGGAGGGAGAGAGGGGGAATTCCTTTAGCTAGTATGACCTACTAAGTTTATTTGGTATTTAATTGGTGGGTGAGAATATAGGGATAATATGTGGCATGTCGATTAACCCTTGTTTTTGTGGCAAGTATTTGAAAATGACATCGAGAATGTTGAGAATAGCAATGGAGCACGGAGAGCAGTTGAGTCACCACGGATCGATAATCGAGGATAATGTGCATCGGGGAAGGCAATAATCCTCGTGCAAACAACAACAACCGATCAAATGATGAGCGATGGAATGTTTGAGAGGCTTTATGCGATTCATGCGACATCGGCGAGAGGCTCTGTGTCAAAATGCGGTGGAAACTGGCAACTCTCGGACGGTGCATAGCTAGCGATTCGAGGGCTGGGACCATACCGGAGGAGTTTTGGAGAGCAAAACCACTTAAAGGCGGAGGCGTGGATAAAGAAGATCAACAAGATATTTGATGTCTTGGGATGCTCGAAGAGAAAAAGGTTCCTTTGCCACCTTCGTGTTGCGAGGAGGCGGATTCTTGGTGGGAATCTATAAAAGCGTACTCGACTGCCTTGCTTGAAGATGTCTTGGGAGAAGTTCAAGAAGCTATTCAGCGACAAAGTACTTTCCGAAAGTATTAAATCACATGAAAGAGGTAGAGTTCATTAAGCTGGAGCAAAACAATATGGCCAGAGTGTCGCGATCTGAAGCTAAGTTTCTTCGAGTTGTCGGTTTGCGTCCCATTTAGTTGATAATGAGGAGAGAATAGCGCGGATGTTTCTAAGAGGTTGAAAACACGAGATCGTCGATACCTTATCTCTCACAAGCTGTGTTTGTATTAGGATGTTGTAAATAGGGCTCGATTATTGGGCGCGATAATGAGTCAACTGACGAAGAGAAAGCGGTAAACAAAATGATAATACCGGTGGTAGCGATCATGAGCGGTGATGACAAGCGTGGAGGAATCAACATGCGAAATGGTAACCACTTGGTGGTAATCATGGCCAAATAATAAAGTGGACATTTCAAGAAGGAGATTCAACAATGATGGAAAGGCGTCGGCATCGGCACCCGTTGTTAAGGAAGAGAAGCGACCACTATCGTATATGCTTCAAATCACGGAGGGGAGGACATATCGGTCAAAGCGTGCGATGACGATCCAAAAGCGTGTTATAATTGTGGGAGAGAAGGTCACCTAGCTCGATTTTGTCATTCGGGGAAGCCAAGTCAATTTGGGATGGAGGCACAAAAGGTCGTTCGAGAAAAGTCAAAACCGGTAGTTCAAGGGAGAGCGTTTTTGTCGTGACCTCCCGAAAAGCAAGGAAAACGAACGAGGTCATCACGGGTAAGCTTATCATAAACTCTATGAAGTCTATACCTTATTTGATCTGGGTTCTACCCATTCTTTTATTTCTCTACTTGCGCTCAGCGTTTAAATTTGACTCAGGAGAAATTAGACTTTGACTTATCTGTTGAAACTCCGTTGGGAGAAACCTTCATTACATCCTTTGTTTATAAGTCTTGTTTGGTTCAAATCGGTACCCTCACATTACACTATCGATCTTATTTCATTGAAAATACTTGCATTTGGCGTAATTCTAGGGATTGATTGGTTAACTACTCATCATGCAAAAATTGATTATTTTCGTAAGGTTGTTAGCTTTCATATTCTAACTTGACCTATTATGCGAATTCAAACAACCAAACCATTAAAATCAATCACTTTGTCATCTCAAGCCATAAAGCTATTCGTTTATTGAAAAATGGATGTCAAGCTTTCTTAGCTCGTATCGCTGATTTAAACAAAAATCGTCGATTTTGAATGATATTTCTATTGTTAATAAATTTCTGGCGTATTCCACGAAGAACTTACGGCCTACCCCAGGCGTGAAATTGAATTTTGTATCGACCTTGAACCCGTACAAAACCCATTTCAAAGCCCCATATCGAATGGCTCTATTGAACTTGAGGAGTTAAAGACCCATTGCGAGGAATTGTTAGACATCGGTTTCATTTGTCTAGTCGTCTCCTTGGGGTGCTCTATTCTATTCGTGAAGAAGAAAGATGGGAGTATGCGACTTTGTATTGATTATCGGGAGTTGAATCATGTCACCATCAAAAAATAGGTACCCATTGCCTCGCGTATTGATGACTGTTTGACCCGGTTTTGCAAGGTGCCAAATTCTTTTCAAAGATCGATCTTTCGTTAGGATATCATCGATTAAAGATTAAAAGCCGATGACATTCAAAGGCGGACTTTGAGAACTTCGATGCGGGCATTATGAATTCCTAGTCGTGTCTTTTGGATTGACTAATGCTCCTCTTTGCCTTCATGGATATGATGAGCCAGAGTATTCAAGGAATATTTGGATCATTTTGTGGTTGTCTTTATTGATGACATTCTCATATATTCAAAAGCCGTGAAGATCATGAAGCAACACTTGAAATTTGATACTCAAAAGCTTGAAAACAAGCTTTATGCGAGTTGAAGAAATCACGAGTTACGGCTTGAGGAAGTAGCATTCCTTGGGGCACGTGATATCAAATCATGGAATATCTCATTGATTGACAAAGATTGAAGCAATTCAAAATTTGGGAACAACCTAAATCGATGGCCAAAATCGTAGCTTTCTAAAACATTTGGTTATTATATGGAGATTAAGTGGAAGGATTTTCTCGAATCGCTACTCCATTAACTTCGGTGACTCGAAAAGATATAAAAATTCGGTTGGAGGCGAGGAATGTGAGAAGAGTTTTCAAGAACTTCGAGAGGAGACTCATTTACACTATTACGACAATACCATCTAGCTCGGAGGATTTGTCATCTCTGATGATGCTTTGAGGAAAAGGTTAGGATGTGTTCTCATGCTGACATGGGAAAGTCATAGCCTATGCCTCTCGACAACTTCAAAAGAATATGAGAGGAATTATCCTACTCATGATCTAGAGTTAGCGTGATTGTCTTTGCACTAAAGATTTGGAGGCATTACTTGTATGGGAGAAGGTGGAGATCTATACGGATCATAAAAGCCTCAAATATTTCTTCACTCAAAAGGAACTCGACATGCGACAGCGGCGTTGGCTTGAAGCTATTGAAAGATTATGATCATACCATTGATACCATCATCTGGAAAAGCGAGCGTGGTAGGTGACGCGCATTGAGTAGAAGAAGATCATATCTTGGTCTGAGTGCGATATTGTCGTATAAAGGCCCATTTTGTATGACTTACAAAGGATGGAGATAGAGTTAAAGACTCAGGGACCCACGTGATGATGGCGAATATCTGAGTAGAGCAGACTTTAATCGATAAAGTTAAAGTTGCTCAGCTCTGAGAGACTGGACACAGGTGATGCATGTATGAGGAAGAAAGTGCAAGAAGGTGTTATTTCGAAGCAAGAATCGATGAAGAAGGAATACTTGAGTCGACTCGGACTTTGTGTTCTAACGATTTTGATTTAAAGTATAAAATCATGATGGGGCGCACTGACACACCATTTGCAATCCATCTAGGAGTACAAAATGTATCGTGATCTTGACATACATTTTGGTGGAAGCAATATGAAGAGAGAGATAGCGGGGTTTATCTCAAGGTGTTTAACTTGTCAGCGAGAAAGGTGGAGCATCAAGTGCCAAAAGGTCCATTGCAACCACTTGAAATTCTAGAATGGAAGTGGGAGCACATTACCATGGATTTAGATTCTTGGTCTTCCCAAAGGTTTCTCAAAGGCGTAGATGTGATTTGGGTCATTGTTGATAGATTGACCAAGTCTGCTCATTTCTTACCTATATCGAGAAACTTATACACTTGAGCGTCTTGCTCGTATGTACATAAATGAGATTGTAAGATTGCATGGTATGCCGGTATCCATAGTTTTGATCGAGACCAAGATTCACTTCAAGATTTTGGGTTAGTTTGCAAAAAGCTATGAGCGCGGATTTATGATTTAGTTGGCATATCATCCTCGAAGCGAGATGGGCGGTCGGAAGGACTATTCAAACTCTTGAAGATTTATTAAGACTCTGTGTCCTTGACTTCAAAGGAAGTTGGGACAAGTTCTTACCATTGGTGGAGTTTTTTCTACAACAACAGTTATCAAGCAAGTATTGGCATGGCTCCATTTGAGGCGTTGTATGGAAGAAAGTGTCATTCTCGGTATCTTTGGGATGAGGTGGGTGAAGCAACGTTGTTGGGGCCGGAGTTGAGTGCGTATGACTACGGAAAAGATTCAAGCGATCAAATGACGTATAAAAACCTCACAAGATCGACAAAAGAGTTATCTTGATCTTCATCGAAAGGGCGTGGAATTGATATTGGAGATCATGTGTTGTTACGTGTTGCTCCATGGAAAGGAGTTACGAGATTTGGAAAGAGAGGAAAGCTCGATCCTCGATTCATTGGCCCATTTTAATCCTCGATCGAGTAGGAGCGTGGCTATAGACTCGCTTTACTGTGAAGTATGTCTCGTGTTCATAACGTTTTTCACATATCCATATTACGTAAATATGTGAAAGACCGAACCACATTATTGAGTTAGAACCGGATGAAATAGCGGAAGATTTAACGTATGAAGAGGTACTGTTAAAATCTTGGATAAGAAGGAACATATTCTACGCTCGAGGTTATACCTCAAATCGAAAGTTTTGTGGAGAAACCACGATGTTGAGAAATGACTTGGGAGTTAGAATCTGAAATGAAATCAAAGGTATCCTCACCTCTTTGATCATACCGGTATGTACCCTAATTTTGAGAGGTGAAATTTCATAAGAAGGGAGGTTGTAAGACCCCAACTTTTATGAATAAAGATGAATTTTCTATAAATATCATTTTTGAATATTAAGGTTTGAATTTGATATAATGTTATAGTTGTGGGTAATATTTATAAATTTTGCAAAAGTAAGCAAGTTGTTATATAATATTCGATTGGTGGGGAATATTCGTTTTAACGGGGAATATTAAATGCGAATGGCACAATCATTGGTGGACCCCCAGCGCGTAATTATTATCGATTGAGAAAGCGATGGCGAAATATCTTTTTATGAAAATAACGGTGGAAGTTTTCTTAGATAACTATTAAAAATACGGTGTTAAAAAATACGATGTCTGGCGTGGTTGCGTAGTAGCACACGGTATTGATTATTGATGCTTACGTGAGAAAGTCACTCGAGTTTTGTTCAATTATTACTCTGACGATTATTCTTTGCATAGTATCTCATATTATTGATTGATTATTTATATATCGATATATTTTATATTATTAAATCAATAATTGAGAGGCGACAAAGTTATTAATATTATTATTTGCAATATTAATGATATCTAGAAGTTACATCGAGGAGAGGTTTGGTCACCTAATTAATTGGCATGATAGGGAGAAATCCTTATTGGAAAGCCCCCTCTTTCACAGGAGCGACACGGTTGTTAAATATTGCGAATTATAATAATGATGATAAATGTTGTTAAAAATATTGAGGATTTTTATGAAGTATTTGTTGTAAATTTTGGCTTTATTATTTGGACCCCCATTTACCCATTTTTCAAAATAATCGGTAGAAAGTTATTATATATATATATATATATATATATATATATATATATGGGCCATATATGGAATATATAATGATGACATATAAAATGAAATGTATACGGGGGGGATATATATATATAATATATATATATATATATATATATATATATATATATATATATATATATATATATATATATATTTTTTTATATTATATATATATATATATTATTATATATAAATTATATTATATATATTTAGTTCAAATGAAATTATAATGAAATTTGTAAAAAAAAGTTAGTTTTTAAAATTTTTTAGTAAATTGAAAAATTGATTTGTATTTAATTTTTTATAAATAGTATCCTTTCATTCTCTATAAATAGGATGCTTAGTTAGAATTGAAAATCACACGAGAATCGGAGAATTCTTCTTCTATAATATTGAGCGTATTTCTTTAGAGTTTTAGAAAGCTTTGAGCGTAGAAAATAGTGAAAGTTTTCTTGAGAATATCCCGCTATACCGGTTGGAATACTCTTCTTTTTCAAGGTAAGGGATGTTATTTTGTTCGATATTAAGCTTGAAATAATATTTTCTTCCATACTACTCTGTAGTATGTAAGTAATATTATTTCGTTTTGATTCGAATTCTATACTCGTTTTGTTAAAGTTTTGGCTTCTATACTCCATGAAATTAGTAGAATATCCTTGATATTTGCGCTTCATCGGTATCTTTTCATGAAAATATTATTACGAGCATTCTTGATAAGTTTTAACTTTTTCATCTTTGGAGTCTTATTCACGGGGTTACTATTCTCGAAGTACTATTCACGGGGTACTATTCACTAAAGTACTATTCACAGAAGGTCTTATTAGCGATGATAAAATTGATTCTTTTTTGGTCCAAATCATTTTTGGTACAATATTATTCTTGAATTTTACTCCACAAAGCGATATCATGTTGATAATTTGGGCGTTATTGAATTTTGGATAAATTAAATTATAAATCTTTAAAATTTATCCTTGAACTTGTTTTAATTGAATTCTTATATCATTGTCATCATCATCCTCATATTTATATTATGTTGAAAGTCATCTGTGGGCGTAGTGCATAGATGGACTTGGTATGATTATGACCGAGGATTATTCGGTATAATCATGGTAGTAATGTTACAAATGATGTGGTAAAAGTCCTCATTGGCCCGTAGTGCATTGATGGACGAGTTGTTGGCATGATCATGACCATTGATGAATACCACGAATATCCTTGGCCGTAGTGCATGGATAATTTGTGGTTGTGATCTTAATGAATATCCTTGGTAGTAGTGCGAGGGGTGATTCGATGATGTGGATTATTTATTAAAGTGAGTCTCGATGATAAAAGTGATGAAAAACCTTTTAAATCATAGAAGATAGTAGATATCATGCTCTACTTGACTCTTACAATGGATTGCTTGTTATTAGCTTATTGAGTTAAACTTGATGTTTGTTATATTTTATCGGTTTAACCTTGTTGAAGGCTAACGATAATTTATTACGCATTATCTTAGTCATAATATTTCTTCTTTGGGCTAGTTGAGCTCACCCTTTTGCTTTCATTGTTCTCTTGAGGAAATGAGAATATATGGGGGCAGTCGGGGAGCGGGTAGTAGTAGCGGTCGGATGTATTTGCATTAGTAGTCCTCACTATTGTATTTATGAAATAGTGTGATAATAAATGTATTGAGGACTCCATTTTGAGTTTGAATCTATCTAAAAGAAGACAATATCAAACAAAAGCGTATTAAAACTCTCGTAATTTATGTTTTGATATGGATCAAGCAAATGTATTTTATGTTTTGTGCGGTTGTACTATGAATTAGTGAGTTGTATTATTAAGTTGTATTTGAAATTTTGTACCATGTATTTGGCGACTACTTGGTGAGATGGGTGATGTATACCTATTTTTGTGTGAATTAAGTATTAAGGATAATAGGAATAGATGGTATTTAAGCAAATGATCATTAGTGGATACATTAGGTTTTCCAAAATTCCTAGTTATGCTAGACTTGAACTTTTGGACATCAAGTTAAATCGCACTATGTGCCTTTTTGAAAATGAATTTTATTCTCAACTCTTGGTGACTATTGTTGTATGCCTAGACTTGAAGTGGGAGCGACACACTGGAGTTACTTATTGAGATGATAAAACAAATTTGCAAAGATTTTTTGAGCAGTTTAAAGTATAACTTTATGCTAATTGTTTCGGACTAGACAATAATGATTTAAAATATCAAAATATTTTTTATCACTTATGTACCATGTAACTTTAGTGCGAGATGATAAGAAAATGATGGAGTTATAAATCTGAAATACTTAGTGTTGAATTTGATCTAAAATCGTTATCCCATTATTGTATGATGTGTTATGACAAAGACATATAATGAGCGGCATCCTCGAATGGACTATTAATCTGATGCGACATCATGATAGCGTCATTCTCAAACTATTTTCAAAATTTTAATTTGCCCAGCGGGGTTTGGCTATACATTAATATTTCGTTTGAAATTGATTATCGATATGACTCAAAAGCTATTCGATTAAATTAGACCAGCGTTTATAAGAACTCTAGCGTTCTTTGAAAATTTTCCCGAACCAAATTATTTTAGTGCGATTTGATAAAGACTTAGGTAAGAAAATTTTATGCGCCAAAGGCGGATGGAATAGAAGGAATGGGGAAAAATTGTTTCCGGAAATAATTTTGCTTGACCGATCTGAGGCATATCGAGCTAATCACTTATTTTTATGTTTGTAAGTTAAGACGGTTTGCGGATGAATATCCATAAAACCTTTGCAAAAATGATAATTCACAGTGTATATGACTCCTCAGCACAATTTGAAAATTTTTACTCTTGTGAGGGAGGTTGTGGGTAGCATGTGGTGATGAGTATGAAAGGTGTAAGGTGTAAGGTGTAAAGTAAATTTCGGGGACGAAATTTTTAGAATAAGGAGTGAATGTGACAACTCGAGAATTTGGATATTTATTAAAATCTGAAAATATTAATTTAAGGTTAAATAATAGACCTAGACAGAAAATAAATGAATGGATTTGATATTTTTAGAAAGAAATTTTCTGAATTTAAAAATTTTTGTGATGAATTATTAAGGACTAAGTATATAAGTGTATATGTTTTGTGTATATGGTCATTATATATGTACAAAATGTGGTTAAGAATTGAGGGTTGATCAAATAAACTATATCGGTGGCAAAACCTAATATTATATATTAAGAACGTCAAAGTTGATTATGAAAACCCTAACGATTTATAAGAAACCCTAAAAGCAGGTTTTGAAACCTAATTTTAGGTTAAGGAATTGAAACCCTAATTAGGAATATGAAACCCTAATTTGAGAATTCAAAGGCTAAATTTAATGATTTAAGTATTTATGATTATAAATATAATTAGGGATAACCATAATTGACTATTTAGAAAAACCGTAATTCTTGGGTTACAAACCTTAATGCCCATTTTGGGAAACCACTAATCATCATTTAAAAAATTTAATTAGGAAATATTAATCCTAATTAGCAAGATTGAATTATGATTGGGAAATTTTAATATAATTAGAAAATCCTAATTATAATTTAGAAATATTAAATTTCTATTTTAAAACCTAAATTGGAAATCCTAGAAAAAAAATTTATAACAAACCTTAGGTTTTAACCTTAAGGGTTAAACCATGAGGGTTTACACAAGTTACTAAAATGCCCTTAATAATGGAATCAAAAGTCTAAATTTACCCATTTGTGCATTATTGGAGGAAGTGTATGAATCTTGCAATATATTGGTGAAGTCATGAAAGTCTAGATTTTCCCATGTGCTTAAAATCGAGCCATCTAGATTGTCTAGATACATTGTATCATATCATGTATATAGATTTAGAGAGAGAAAAGACTTACTTTATTTTCCCAAACTTGTCAAGCCAATTCTCTATCTATATGTCGGGACTTTAAGTGAGAGAGAGTGAAAAGTTAATATAATACCACCTATTAGCTTTCCATGAACATGATTGAGGTTCGGGTTTAATGATCGAAAGCTCGAAGAAGGTATAAAACCCTAAACACTAGAAATCCTTATGATCCATGTTAAACTTTGTGTTTAGATGTTTTTATGTAGTGTATTAAGATGTTATTGAGTGATGCAGGGTTGTTATATATTAGACCCATAACATCAAGATACGAAAATGAAGATTTTGAAAAATCTGGAAAAACTTTGAAAAGTTGTCTGTGACGATCGAATGTAGGGCTTCTAGATCTGTGTGTGTTAGGTGTTATGTGTGTTTTATGTTATGGATTTGTTCTTTGCTATGTAGGCTTTAATGCTGTATTTGGAATAAATGTAATAACATATCTAGATCTAGAAAAGATATGAGCGGTTGTTGCATTGACCAAGCCACGAAATCTGGTTTCGGGTAACCCGAAACCCGGAAATGATTGATAGTGTTTTTGCGGGGCTCTTTATCCTCTTGATCTTTTTGTTTAAGTCGTGTTGTTGGTTGAATCTTGTAGCGACATAAGTTACGCACATCCATGCTTTTATATTACTCGGATCGTGACGAGAATGGGATTTAATCATGGTCGAACTAAGTTGATTATTTGCTGAAGAACAATCTGGAAAACCCAGTTTGTTCATGAACAACGTTCATGACCTCTACTTTGACCGGCCTAAATCATTTAAAACATGATGTTGTTATGTTGATCATTGATCAATTATTGTTCCTTGACATCAAGTACTGGTGAACCCTTAAAACCACAGGTTACTAAGCACGAGAAGCGATGATTAAAAGGCCGGAAAATAGAACCTCGAATTGTTCTTCATTTGAGATTACAAATGAAAACCGAAGAAAAAACAGACTCGACAACATTTTACGGGCATAGATCTTACCAAGTTGATTATGTTTTGACCATGGAATTTGTTTAGGATTGTAGTACTACATATTTTCTACAACATTACCACCATAACTTGACCCGGAAAATGAATAAATCTAAGTTTTAATTGTGGTGAAAGTGAGTACCATATATAATACGACATGAAGTTTTGGAAATTGCTCAAGAACACTATATAGTGGCGATTACGTAAGCTATAGGGTCCTTTAGCGAAGGATAATTTAGGAAAATGATTTATTTTATTAAATAAATAGAGAAAAAATAGTTTTTAATTACTAAAAATACATAATAAATTTCTAAAAATTATTTTAAAACTGAAAAATAGTTTTTAATTATTTAGAGTATATTTCATAAATATTTAATATTTTTGGAATATTAATGGTATTTAATTTATTTAATTATAATATTAAATAAATTAGTTAAAAATGATTTTTATACTTGAAAAAAATTATATTATGGTATAAGAAAATATTTTAAGTTATTTTTGATGACTTTTAATATTTTGTGATGAATTTCATTAATTAATTAATATTAATGATAATTAATTAATTTAATAAATATATTAAATAAATTATGGAATATTAGAATTAATGATTTAAAAATCATATAAAAATGATTTAAGTGTTATAAAAATATTTGAAGTTATAAAATATAACTTTTGATATTTTGTCATAAAAATATTAATATTTTAATATTAAAAACAATTATCGGATAATGAAATTAAAGGTTTAAAAATAATATAAATGTGATTTTAAAGGTATTAAAAATACTTTGATATATTATAATATTATATTATGATTTTTCATTAATATTTGGTATTAAATAAATATTAATGATAAAGGAATTATGTAAGTATTTAATTCATATAAATATGAGTTTAATGATTGAAAAATCATGATATATGATAATAATTATCGAAAATTTATTACGAGCTTATGAAAAATATTTTGGTGATAAGAAAATTATCTAAGATAATTGTTAAGTGTTAGAGTGAGTTTAATTGAACTTAAACTCGATATTTATCAACTAAGCCGTCGGGATGTTAGAATTGTGCCGAACTTAGGCTTCAGACGGTAAAAAGTTTAACTTGAGGTTAGGTTTTATGTATGTTGTATAGGCGGATAGGGTTTTGTGTTAATGTGTTTAGGTTATTTTAAATATTGTGATGATATTATTCTAACTTAGACATAAATATTATTAATATTAAGTCTTGAGACAAAGCTTATTAAATTGCATAAGATAATCAGCCAGTTCGAGGCAAGTTTTCTTGACTTCGACCTCGAGTTGTTCATTCGAATATCGTGTGGTTAATCATTCGATTGCTATGTCTATAAATTATTTATTCGCAGCTCTGTGCATCTTTGCGTGTATTCATCGGGTATGAAGGTGATCACCTTCATTACCATTCGGTTCAGATATATATATATATATTCGTATTCGGCGTTCGTTTCAGCTATGAAAGTTTGTTTATGCTAGTTCTCAATTATATTGTAGAATTGTAGCCAGCTTTTATTAAAAATTCTTTCAAACATGATATATCCTTAATTTATTGAACTTAAACTTGTTGGGCAAACTTATTGCTCACCCTTGCTATATCAAGATTAACATTGCAGATCAAGAAGCATCGTCGGATCGAGGAAAAGATAAAAGCCGAAGTCGACTTGGGATTTTTTATATCTTGACTTAATTGTAATAGTATTTGTATGAGAATAATGTTATATGTTAGACAGGTTATGAATTGTGTAATAAGTGAAGGTTCTCGACCTTGGGGAAATATGTGTATGTTTATTGTATAAATAATTTATGTTTATATCTTCTTGATAGTTATAGAATTAGCATACCAAAGATCAAGTGGTGATTTGTGACCGGATTTGGGGATTATATAGATTTAACCAAACAAGGCTTAAAATATAAAGTCTTTATTTTAAAGAGTTTTGCCAAACAAAGCCTTATGGCTTTTGGATTATTGATTTTGAATTTTAGATAATATAAATAAAATATATTTATAACTTAAGCGTTATATCTTTGTAATTGATATTATAATAAGTAGGCGTATTATGGTTTATATCGAGTTCTAATTTTACAACTTCTTATTAGTTAAGCTTATATTGCTTTATTGAGAAATGAAGAAGAGAACAAAAAGAACTTGAGAGAGAATTTGAGAGAAAATCTAAGAATTTCTCAACAATTTCGATGGTTTAGCTAGGATTACAAGAAAATTGAAGGTATTTTACATAACCTTAATATTATATATATATATATACATGTATATATGTTTCACGGCAAAAATTTGTTATGTTACGTGAATTGATTTGTTTAATTGTTGATATATATAGTTGGTAATTGTGATTATACATGTTTATGATGTTAGAGTTTTCATTTAGATAAGAATTTGTTTCTGCTAATTACGATTAAAAAGGAAGAAATTTTTTCACGGTATATATTTTTCATATGGCTTAAAAAGTACCAAATATAATTGGTTAATTTGTATTTTAATCCAAGTAAATTGATTCTTGATTATGCTAGTTCATTAAGAATCAAAAAGAGCGTGGATTTGAGCAGTAATTTGGAAAGAATTGTGATTATAGTGAAGATTTTTTGTGAAGGATGTCAAAAAAATGCAAGTTTTATACAAAACATGAATTTAAGATTTAAATTAGTTAAAGTTGTTGTTAAATTGTTCTCGTGGTTGAATATTTGAGCAATCATGTTGGTGTTAGTTCTATACCAATTGTATATATTAATTTTACTATTTTGTGGGTGAAATTAGGTGTTAGTTGGGCTAAAAGCGGACCTTTGTTTATTTGTGTTACGTTTTTTTTTATCGTACCAATGTGGCTAATATTTGATGTCGAATTTCGAGCTCAATCGCTTGATCCGAGGCTTAAGTATGGCGCGCAGTACGCGGCCTACAATCTAAAACGGTGAAATCTACTTCTTAGTAGGCCGTATTGTGACACCCAAAATAGGTATACATCACCCCATCTTGAGTGCGCCCGAATACATGATACATAAATCGAAATACAAACTTCTTTT